>VWZF01001696.1:2495561-2587107 GCA_013396755.1 Sclerurus mexicanus | reverse complement strand
CCCATTAATCTTTCTAGCTTCATTGAATATGATCTCTTTTTTTTTGTGGAAATATCAGAAGGGTGAAAAGAAAGTACAGCAGAGGTGTAGAAAGAATCATCAGTGTAAGGGCACGTTCCCATATTATGCCCAAACACATCCATTCTCTCTTAACCGAGAGCCACAGTGCCACAGGTGTTCAGTGGTTCAGCCTGCTCTTGCTCTGAACTGTCCATCATTTTACTGACCCTTCACTGACTTGCTCCAGTATGTCCAAGTCTCTCTTTTAGTGGAGAGCCCAGAACTGGACTCAGCCTGACAGATGTGTTTCACTAGTGCCTAGTAGAGAGAAAAGATCACTGTCCTCCACCTGATGGCAATGCTTCCCTCCTCATGTAGCCCAGGAGGATGCTGGCTTTTGCTGCAAGGGCACTTTGCTGACTCATGATCAGGTGGTTACTAAGAAGGTCCCCTAGTATTTTTTTCTGCACAGCTGTGTCAGATTTTGAGCAAGATGAGAAAAGGATAGTTTGGCAAGTGAATTAAGAATCGCAGAATTTTTGCCTGTATCTCTCTAGCTTAGCCTTAAAATGATAAACCTGCCACTGAATCAAATGTTAGAGGAAACAAGACACTCTGCCTTCTGGCTACTTTCAACAAGTCTCTAATGTGGCCATGTAATACACCATTATGCAAATATGTGACATAGTTTCGGATCTAATCAGAAGGGCACTTTTCCTTGAATGAGCAAAAACAATTGCACACCAGTTGTTTCTATTCCATGAATAATACTTCCAAAAATATTACTCCATGAATTATACTCCTGTTCTATGAATAATATTTATGATAATAGCTAGAAATCTATGAACCAGATAAAAAGGATCTTGATGTATTTTGAGAAATCACATTTTTCCATTTCTAATAGATGTTAAACTTATGTAATTCTCCAGGCAAATATGGAGATCTTGAAAAATATTCTTCCGTTCCATAATCAAAATAATTAAAAAACCCACACAGAGCATTGAATTTTCAACACATTGAAGGGAAACATTTCTCTCTATTTTTGCCCAAGTTCTTTAAGAATTGCAATAAAAATAAATCACAGAATCATAGAATGGTTTAGATTGGAACGGACCTTGAAGTTCATCTAATTCTAATCCCCATACCATGGGCAGAGGTACCTTTCACTAGACCAGGCTGCTCAAAGTCCCATTCAACTTTGCCTTGGACACTTCCTGGGATTGTGTGTCCACAACTTCTCTGGGCAACATGTTGCTATGCCTCTCCACCCTCACAGTAAAGAATTTCTTCCTAACAACTAACCTAAATCTACTCTCTTTCCATTTAAAACCATTACCCCTTGTTCAAATATGGTAATTTTTTTGCAAACTTCCAAAGTTTTGATACACTGCAAAGGCTTCAGAAAAATCACTGTGAGCCTTCAGTAGGTCAATATCTAACACAGAGTGGCTGGTGGTGATGCTCTAATTAGAGGTTTGTAATTTTCATGATTATAATATGAACATTTGGAGAAGAATACTTAGGGAAATAAATCTAGTTGTTATGGAAAAAAAAAAATCAGCCCAATAAAATGTTGCTTGTCTGTATTTTAAGTATAAAGTAAAACCAATATGCAATTCAGGATGCTAACTAGAGCAAGCTAAAGGAGATTTTGATTTTAAAAAACAGTAGCAGCAGCACCCATGTTCCTACAGACTGGAGACTGATTAGGCTGCTGGTTAGATATGCCTAAAAGCCTGTGGTCATTGCAAACCTAAGTCCACTTTGCAGAAACAGCGGAAGTCATAACTATTATTACAGCACCATGAGCACTGATGGTCAAGTAAGCTGGCAAACCTGATCAGTGACCTATAAAAGAAGACACAGAAAGTAACATTTTCAAAAAGGTATGATAAGCAAGTCCTACAGGTATATGGAAAAGAACATTATAAACCATTCATTTAGACATCAAATTGTTCTCAAGTCATACCAAGTGATTCTGGAAAATGGAGTAGCTGGGGTGAAATTCATGTTTCAGACATGGAATATGGCTTTAATTTCTAACAAAATTAATATTGTTCCAAACCCACATTTGTTATGTGTCATCTGCATTTATAGGACAACTGATTATTTTTCTCTTACTTGTTTAAAATTTTTTTGTAGTAGTACTCTGCCCTGTCTTAGCAGAATGCCTCTGCAGGCTAAGCACTGTCACAGCCTAAATTGTGACTCCTAGTTACAGTAAATGAAACGTGACAAGCTGGTGTGGTAATTGTATTGTACATGCAAAACCACCAGTCCAGAGTAGCTTGCATATATTCATACAGTCTTTGGGGATCTGATGTTTTGTAGATGAAAGTTTTTCTCTATAGGAACAGAACTGGTTTTTCTGTTTACCTCATTTCCCTGATGCTGCAGCTCTTGCTGGTAACTGAGTAACATCATACAGTGCAAGAACAGCGTGGTGAAACAAGAAGCAGAATAAAAATGGAAAGAAAATAAATGTGTAATAGGGAGAATATAGAAAGATTTATGCTTACAGAGACATCTGAAATTCTCAGCTTCCCTGATCAGGAAAGTTCTGGAAGGCATTTACTGGGGAGGGAGGGGGTGTGGAACAAGAAAGCAAAAAAAAAAAAAAAAGCTAATTGTTCATAATTCATTATATAATGATGAAAGTGACAATAATGACTAGTATTTCACTTATATAGTCCATTACCAGAAAATAAAAAAGAGTCAACAGTTGTGTTTTGTTTGGTTTTTTTCAAACTAATTTAGCAAATCCACCAGCACCAGAATTGCAATTCCAATGACCTTTGTGCCCTCATATGAAAAGCACCACTTATAAAGAGTGTAGCAATTATGAAGCCCTTTATGTCACATATAAAGAGGAGACACTCTTTTAGGTTTCATAACTAAGTGTTAATCCACTGAGTGCCAGAAGCAGGCAAGGGATGGCTCCTACAGGTTTGTTCCTATGCCCTTGTTCCTAACTCCTCTTAGTGGCTAGACACTGGGATGGATGAACCATACAGCAGTACTTAGGTATTCCAATATTCACAGGACAAAGACAACACAGCTGCATGCACAAATTTGTTCATTTCCTTCATGTCTCCTATTTCTCAGGCATGTTGTCCAAAATGAAACTTCCACCTTTCATCTTTATGTCTTCTCCCAGTGCTATGACAAGAAATATGATCCCTTTTGCTCATCTTCTTTTAGTGCATTGTCCATAACAGTCATTTTGAAGAAGTACTTTAAATAGGAAAAATTTACATAATAAATAAATATGCTTAGTTCTATAATGTAGATGTTATAGACAGTATCTTGGCTTTACTTTAAAGCATGAAAAAATTATCTCTCAATACAGTGTCCTCAGTGTGCTGCCACATGTTTCTATGCTAACAGATTTTTAAAAGTATACTTTTTTCCACAGCTAAGTCAGTTGTTCATGATGACTAAAAGCAGCCTGATTGGACTCTATGACAAATAATAAAAAGTTTCTTAGATCTCAAGTAACAACATAAACATATGTTACTAATGCTCATTAAAGTAAGACAGCTGAAACTTCATTGACAAAGTAGATTAATCATCCTCAGAATAGTTGCTTATTGCATATAGAAGGAGAGGCAAAATACGTCTTCTGCTAAGTCTTTAAAAAAAGTAGGAAAAATTTTCATGGATCCTTACAGACTTGATAAGAGGCTGAATTTTCCCCAAGAGAATTCTACAAAACTATGTCCTGGTAGGATATAAAATTACATGGGATGAGATTCAGAACCTAGATAAAGCAGAGGGTTAATCAGGAAAAGTTTTATCCTACATTTAAGTATTTAGAAAGATCCAAATTTTTCAAATGGGTATAATTTTTACCAATTATCTTGAGTGGCATTTCTGTTTAAATCTGCCACACAGAACTGTTAGGATTTGAAGCTAAGAGTGTGCTTAGCTCTGCCTTCTACAGAGACTACCTGCTTTGTTTCAGCTTGCACACTCAAACAGAAGACAACTAGCCCTTGCAATTGGATTTTAAGAGACCTTAAGGAATTTAAAGCTCCTAGGAGAAGTTGTCCTGACAGCCCCAGAGCCTACAGCATCCCTCAATTGAGGCACAGCACAGCCAGGAACAATGCCAGCTCCTGCTAGCTGCCTACCTGCATACCATTTCTCCACTCCTAAGGAACACAAGGTTTTATTTCTATTGCGGGAAAAAGTCTTTGCAAGATTTACTCAAAGGTGACAGCCAGAAGATTAGAAGAAGAGAGAGCTTTAAAAGATAGACTAAACAGAAAGAATTGCCTTTGTCCCTGGGATGTGCCCATCTATACTTCGCGAAGTTGCTGTCAAGACTTAACTTGGTTTCATTGCCTTAAAATGGTCCCCAAAGAGAGCTCCTGTTCAAACACATTTTGAAGAATAAAAGCCTTACTTTGAGAGTAATGCCACCTACACAGACTTGAAATAAAGGGTCTAATGCCTTTTAGGGGCTTGGGATTTTTTTAAACACCTTTTATGTAAAAAAAAAAAGTCAGAGTTCTTTTTTCAGCACCCTTCTTAAACATTTACCAGGAAAGAGAAATAACAAATACCGATGTCAGTGACGCTAGTGGTGAATTTTAGAAGAGAGAAGTGAGTGGGTTGTTGTGATGTTAAGTACCTAATGAAAAGAGTTTGTTCATTTGTTTGCTATGATGTATGTCCACACTACATCTTATAGTGTTCTGAAGAAACATGTTAACTTCAAGAAAAACAAAGAACAAAAAGTCTCAGAAGTGAGAAAAATTAAGTTTTCCAAATATTTTATTATACTAATCAAAAATATATAAAGAAAACTTTGAAATAATAATTTGCAAAAGTAAAAGCAAATGGATCTTCATTAGTGAGAATATTTTCATTTTTGCAATAAACAGGACATAAAGGTTATAAAATCTGCCATGTTGGTAAGGGAACCAAACTAAATATTTGCAAACCCAGAAACACAAATATTCTGAACTCTAAATTAAGGTCATAAATTTTGGTCCTTGCTAGTCCAATTCCCAACCTCCAACAAAACTGTATTTCCATGCATTCAAACTTCATAAAGAGAAAAAATTAAGAAAATGCTTTGTTGCATTCTGAACCATAAGAACACACAGCATTGCCAAATACAGTAAAACCCACATTGAAACATGAGTCTAAAACCATATCATGTTTCAACTTTATTTTAACACCATTTTAAGCTTTTGTCCTAAACTACTTTTTTTGTTTTTTCTACTTACTAGCCTTGATAAATGCCTCCCTGAAAATTCCCATTGCTGTTCCTAAGTGTGCTGGGATGGAGTTAACTATCTTCACAGCAGCCCATGGGGTGCTGTGCTTTAGATTTGTGACCACAGCCATGTTGATAACACACCAGTGGGTTAGCTATTGTAGGCTGGGAGTGCACAAGTGTTTGGGAGGGGACTCGGCCAGGACAGATGATGCAAACAAATCAAAGAGATATTCCATCCCATATAGTGCTATGTTCATCATTGCAGCCCAGGGATTGAGCCATTGCTCTTAGGCTGAGGGGCACTAGTCTGCTGGTGAGAGCTGGTGAGTGATTGCCTTTGCATCACTTGTTTTTGTTTTGTTTTCTTTTTTTTTTTCCTTAACTTACCAAACTTGTTTTATCTCAGCCTGTGAGTTTTTCACACTTTGGCCCTGTGATTCTCCCCCTCATCCTGCTGTGGGGGAATTAGTGAGCAAGTGGGTGGAGGCTTAGCTGCCAGCTGGGGTCAACCCACCATGCTATTTTTGTCTCTAATGGTGATGTTAGGCAGAGCTTAATGATGATGTTATATCAGAGCTGCCTATGGCTTCTCAGGAAAGCACAGAAAGTTGAATTTGATTGACCTAAAAGACAGCCATGATGCTCCTGCTGCTGGCACAGGAAAAGTGGAGGGAGCCAAAGGGAATGTGAGAGCCCTGAGAAATCCATCCTGCCGATCTTGTCCTTTCCAGACACCTGCAGGAAGGTAGACGCAGAAATTGCTGGTGCTGTTGGAAGAGTGTGCTCCCAGTCTTGTGTCCCCACCCTCCTCCAAGGACAGCCTATTTCACACAATCCATGGATTTGCAGGGACAGTGGCAGCAGCCAGATTGGCCTTCCAGGGTTCAGAAACAGGAGAAGTGGGCAGCAGTGCCTATGCTACACTGGTGCCCCAACAATGTGTTGTCCTGGGGACACGTGTTTTGCCTGGGCTCATAGCCAGCCTTGAATTTCAGGATGCTTTTAGTAGACAGAGTAATCTGCCATTGCCTTCAAGGTACTATTGCCTTGAGAACAAGGGTAATGCATCACTAGCCCTCTTCTGTTAAAACTGTGACAGAGATGAAACCAGTGCTTCTTGCCATTCAGGGATTCCCCTCTTCAAAGAACGCATTCTGTTAGGAAAAATCAGTAAAAAACCATCTCTTCATAACCACATGAGTCCCTCTTGACATGTGACTCATTAACAACTAACAGTCTGGCAATTTCATGAGCTCTTAAGGTTTGGAGATTTGTTAGTATTTTGCATTGCAACAATAAATGGCACCCTACCGAAATCATCCTTTTTAGATCAACACCAGGTTTCCTTTTCAGATCTCTATTCCTCTCTGCCATCAGAAGTGACTGGAGTACCTTGGGTCTCATAAACCTTTCTATTGCAAAAACTTCCTCAGAATCAATACCTCACTGCAAAAATGTCTTTCCAGACAGTCCTATATTCACCTGGATATTCTTAAAGTGATAGAAAAAGGTTTTTTTTTTTTTTATTTGAACAGATAAATGAACATTTCAGTACATGCTTTAATAGATTTATTCTGATATTTACCTGATGTTCTAGTGAAATGCTGTTTGGAGAGCTGAGTTTTTATTTCTGACTAACTTATTCCTGAAAATAGAATGCCACCAAACTGGTGATGCAAAAGACAAAGAAGCAGGACAAAAACTCTCAAAAATGAGACAGAGGATGTGAAAATTTCACAGTGGTCTGAAAAGCCGGAGGAGAAGAATGAGATCAAAACCATCCAGGTGGCTGCATTTAAAACAAACAACAGCTCACAATTCAGACTGACATCTGACTGATGTGGAGAGAACTAAAGTACAGATAAAGTAATTCAGACAACGACTTTTCAATGCAATTTTAGCTGGAATAAGCATGTGATTGCAAAAGCCAGTGATTGATAAATTAATTCTTTAGACAGTCAAAAACACTCAGAAAGACTTAAGGAATTCAAAGGAGGACTTACTAGTGAAACTATCGGAGAAAGCAGGGTAATGACGTTCAGCAATGTGGTTACATTCCTGGTGTTTGTAGTGGCAGACTTTGACCAGGCATACCTATATACAGTAACAGAGAGGAACGTTTCTTGTAATTTTTTATATCACCACCTACAGATGATGCTCTGTATATTTATAACAAGATCCTCAAGCCCTTGCTGTTCTCTTTTTCATCCTCCCACTTCTTTTATTCAAGTAATAAGAGAGACATAGGCTAAAAGATACACGGAAAAGATCACAAGTGTTTGAAGAATGCAAGAATTTAAAAGTACCTCGTGTGCATTCTTTAAATGTGACTGGCAGGCTATTCACCAATTAAACCTGGATTACTAATGCCAGACTACTGTTGTAGAAGCTCCTGACAGAGATGGGCATAAATTCCCAATACACATTCACTTCTTTCCTGACCTCAAGCACAGGAGCTGATTGATACAGACAACTTCAGAGTGAGAAGTGCTTATAGGATCATAGAATTGCAGAATGGTTTGGGTTGGAACGTACATTAAAGATCATCTAGTTCCAACTCCCCTGCCATGGGCAGGGACACCTTCCACTAGACCAGATTGCTCAAATTTTCATCCAACCTGCCTTGTTCACTTTTGGACAGATGTCATCAGTGGCTGTGTCTGCTGTCTGTCCAACCATCCTGATCCCCAGGAATGTGCCCTCAGCCATCACCAACTAACATGAGATATATGTCATTTCCTGAGCTGTGTAAAGGAGCAAGCCCAAGCAGGCAGAGATGGGAAGCTGAGCTGCAGTGCGGTGGGTGGCATAGGACAGTGTATTTGCTCTGTGGCATAGCCACCCTTCACTGCACACTTTCTGCACACATCACCAGTGACTCACCTCCTCCTTTCCATTCCTCAGCCAACAAATGCCAACAGAGGGGACTACAGCAATCTGGTGGTGCCAGTTGAAGGTACACAAGATAATTTATGTTGGAAACCAAGAGCTTCAGCTACTCATCCTTTCCAGGCCATCAGCATTTCACTGGTCAGAGCATATGGTCAAATGAATGGTCCTTGCCCTCCCCAAATTTGATGCATCTCTTGTGGTTTTTTTCTTTTCTTTGTTTGTTTTGGGATTTTTGTTCTTTGTTTTTAGGGGGTTTTTGTTTAATTTTGTTCTTTTTTGTGTGTGTGAGCATGTTCCTTTCTTTTGTTTGTCTGGAGGTTTTGCTCTTTGTGGGTTTTTGTTTGTTTTGTTGGGGTTTTTTTTTTCTTTCCTCCTTTAGTTTTGGCATGGCGGACTGTATTGGGTTTACATGGCTTGACCCACGATGCCCTCATCATATTTTCTTCCTCCATCCAGTTGAAGAAGGGGAGTGATATAGTGGACTGGTGGGTACCTGGTGGCTGACCAAGGACTACTCAACAAATAGATGTAGTTTTGCTTTGCTGAAGATAATCTGTTTGGAATTGTTTTGTGTTACATAAAGTCTGACTCAAGCAAGGTGAGCACTTTCACTCTTCTTGTATCTTCATGGAGGTGAAATTGGTTAAGAAGACACATTTTAAGGTTAGGGAAAGATAGGTGACACACTTCACCTGTGTCCTAAAGAATTATATGCTTTCAGAAATGTGCCTCGAGCATTTTTAATGTCTTACTCCCACCTCCGCAGCATATCCAGGCCCCTGTGTTCAGTACATTCAGTACAAGGACAGCGTATGTGCCTGAGCCAGTGGTGCAAATCCCACTCCTGAAGCTGCTCTATCCCTGGAGCTGGCACCAGGCCAACAACAGCCATAGTACTGAGCATTGTAGCATGTAAACTTCCCTTTGGAACTTGCCCCTGGTCTCTTGGGATGATAATTTTCCTCCTCTGAAAATTTATTTCCTTCCTGTGAATGCTGGGGAACCTCTGTCTCTAAACTGATGTATTTCCACAAAATGTTTTAGGCTTGAAGACACCACATATTATGAAGGAAAAGAGTTTTGCTGAAAAAATTACAGTCCATGCAGAACAATGCTGTATTCTTTCCTCCCACTTGCCTCATTCCCTAGGAAAAAAATAGAAACTAGTTGGAAAGAGCTGGATGTCTTTTTGTGAGAAAACCACTTGGGATCTTCTTATGAGCAGGAAGAGAAAGCGTGAAATTAAAGAAACTGTGTTGCCTTTCTCACCTCCTCTGTAATACGCAAGACTGGATTCATGTTTCCACCTACCAGTGCAATTTGGCACTGATGTAGTTTACAGACTTCCATTTTGTTAATTCTCTTTGTCTTACAAGCCCTATGCTCTTGTGTGCTTATGGGACGTGAGTCTGGACAAGTTTCAAGCAGAGTAAAAGCAGTGTTAACACAAATATCATTAAATTGTCATCAAAATCAAAAGCCTTGTTCTGTTTGCAGGTCAGCTGCCACATTACTTTCCCATTCTTTCAAAGACCCATTTGTACTACTTTCCTCTCTCTGAGCTATGGAATCCATGTAGTTGTGCATTTGGGACTTTTCACGAGCTATTTGGGCGGGTCTTTCTTCGTGCTTGGGACATCTACTTAAGTTGTTTAAATTTAGAAATAGAACATTCTACCAGGAATAGATGACTTAAATAGTATTTATTAGAAGCAGAACATCAGGGAAGTTCTCTGTCATCAAGATGAATAGCACTAGAGAATTATTCTAAAATTTGAAGATGCATGTCGAGTCTTGTTCATTTCAATCAATTAACTCAGGTCCCTGTTAACACTACTTCCAGCTGATAAATTGCTGCAGCTTTGGGACTACAGCTTTTGCTGTACCTATCTTTTATTTTTAAATTATTTGAATTAATTAGTCTTCTGTGGTTGTTATACACCCACACTCTAAGAAATTTTCCAGTTGGTCAGTTGGACAACACATCTGATTTCCAGAACCTCTAAAATATCTCAGATTAGTTATACCAGTATTTAGCTAGTCATATGAGACATGAAAACTCAAAACACTGACATATCCCATACACAGAGGAGAGAGAATAAAGATATTAGATGTCTATTGTTCATATGCAAATACACAATAGATGTGAAGATTATTATGAATAGTACTATTCATTCTTATTATCCCCACTAAGTATAGCATTATTATTTCCTTAACTTTCTTTAGAATAAATGTGAGGATAAACTTTAATGAATTCTCCTTAGAAGTCAGTTTTGGTGGCAGCTACTGTTAAAAAAATCTAACAGTGTTTTGGGGTTTTTTTTCCTCAAACATAAAGACAACAAATCAAATGGTTCATAGGAAAAAAGTAATGAATTTTCCTATATTTCAGTCAGCTCTTCAAATACATGTACTTTGGAACATTTACTTCTGCAGCTTATGAAAAAAATACATACTGCCCCCTCTCTGTATCTTTTTTAAAAGTTCACATAAATCTGTTAGATGAACTTTGATCATAAACTTGGATGCTTAAGTACTTTATGGACAAATTTGCTGACAGAAATGGAAACTAATTTGCCAAATTATTTTTAACATATTTTCTGAGATACAGAAAATAAAAATCCACATTTTGGTTTTGAAAGCAGAATATGTTTAAAATGCCTAAATAAATGACATTTTCAAGGCATATGATTGAGTTCTGAAGGCAAAAGTGGTAGCACACTGCAATATTTCATATCCCTGCTGAAGTATTTTTAACCTAATTGCACTCTTACTTTTTCTGACAGATCTTATGTTTTTTTCAATGATTAAAAAAAAGAAGTCAAGAAAAGAAAGGGATTGTGGAGATACCTGCATAGTTTTTATTTGGTGCCAAATTAGAGCCCCAGTAAGAGGAAACATTCCTCTCTGTCTTAAGTTTGGTGTTATACCTCTACATAAATCTTGTAGATAATCACATATGGCACTATTCTGCAAGATGGCAGGTGCTCTGTGTGAGATGCTCTGTTTTCTGAATGTTGAGTGGGAGTTGAGAAGTAGTTTGGACTGTGTTGCGCTGTGATGAGAAACTGAGCAAGAATTGTTTATTTTCATGTTTACAGTTCTGACTCAGTTAAAAAGGAAAAAAAAAATTAGACAGGAAGGCCTAGTTAAATTTCTGCAATTTTTTGACCTCTTTAGGAGGTGACAATCAGGCAACAATCCCTCATGACTGATTCAGAGTGCTTAAAAACAGATACAGTGTGTATGCCTAACCTTTTCTCAAAAATGCCCTTCTAGATGGGTCTTATAGACATCCAAAAACTGAATATTAAAAGTTCAGAACGTTTTGTGCTGCTGAAAAGATGAAGTAATTTGGGGAGAATTAGCTCCAGCAAGAAGCAGAGGAAGAAAAAAACCCAAACTGCTGGCTAGGAAACATTTCCTCTTCTGTACTTTCCTAGTCTTTGATATCAAAGCAAGAATTTCAATTTGAGTAAGATGAAAACATGTTCTTGATGTTCTGGTATCCCTGGCAAGATTGGCCTCCATCTCAGAAACAGCAGTCCAGGAGCCTGACTGACTAAACTTCCTGATGGTGAAGCAGGGAGCAGGTGCCAGAAGAATGGAAAGCTTCATGGGAAAATAGGGCTTTCTTGTTCAGTCACCAAGAGGGAAATTATTGCTAACAAGATAACAGTTGTTGTTCTATTTAAATTACCCTGGTAAAATCATCTTTTCTGACACCTATTCCCTATACTACGTCTAAACAACACATGAGCAGGCAATGTGCCATCCAATAAGCTAAGCAAGACAGTTGTAAGTGCAGGCAGCTTGCAGATGATTCATTTTTGTGATTAGTGGTAATGAGCAGTGCTCTTTCTATAAATGCAGTGATTTCTGTTGACCTTGTTTCATGGGCATTAATATAAGTCTGAAAATAAAAGTCTTTATTCAAAGCTTGTTCTGTAAGCTATGGTACTATGGCTGGTGAAAAACTTACATGGGATTGTATGGTGACTTTAACACGCAGTCTGCTATAGCTTAGTCTCTGACCATCAATGGGGGATGTCAAATAAGATCTGACTCACTGAAAAAGTTGATGTGAAAGTGGCAACTTCCACATACTTTGGATTATAAGACTGTATGACATCTTGAATCCCACAGCAGGTCTTAAATAGGATAGAGTTGTAGCCCATCCTTTCTTTATTAGGGCAAGCAGCAATGCTGGCCATGATCTCTTTCCCACTTTTGCTCTAGAGGTGCTGGGAAAGAGACAGTGACCTTCTTTGTACAGGTACAGGGAAAAGGCATGGGATCAAACAGGCATGTCTGTTTGTGCACTCATGCAAGCCCAATTATAATCTGCCTAATAAAGTCTGCATCTGGTTTTCATTAGCCTCAACCCTCTGACTCAAAAATCCCTAAAAAGCATTTTCCTGGGTTTAGCAATTTTCAGATCTTTCTTTACAAGTTTCACATTGCCTTTACTGTGACAATGATGAGAAGAAAGATGCCCACTAAGAATGAGAAACAATTTATTTACCTGAAACTCTTGTTTTCTGAAAACAATCTTCCTCGCAAGCTGCCTTTATCCCTTTAGATGTGCATGTTTTAGTAACATTTTTTATTCTTTAAGACAATGACAATTCTTACTAATTTTTCCATCCATTTGCCTAATTATTGCAGTTAACTACTATAATACAAGACTGCTTTTAGAAAGTCACCTTCAAAAATAAACATCCCCTCACCCTGCACAACTTACACTAAAAACCTTGCCAAAAAAAAAAAAAGAAGAATCTGCAGTAACTAGCAAGAACAAAGATAAAATACTTAGAACATGAACAGTTTACAATAAATAATTCTTTTAGTAGTCAAGAGATGGGCTCTCTGAGCCTGAAATACCAAATAATAGAAGGTCACTGTTTAATAGACACCCTGCTAAAATATTACCATATTTTGTGAAATTCTAAAGCATTTCATCATCTCCTTTTTGATCTTGATTTTGCCACAAATCCATAATTAATGGCAAACCCGTTCTTTAACCTAAACCAGTAATTTAAAAATGGAGTTCTGAATCAATCAAAATTAAATTCTAATGTTCCTTTAAATCATATGTGATGAAGAGTTTGCCTTTTCAGCTTTGATGATAGGGTTGCATGGGGTCTATATAAATGGTTTTAATGGAAATTTGGAACATAGGAGCAAGACTGGGGTATCATTTTTGCACTGCATGGGGCCATTCAAAGTTTTAACATCTGTTCAAGTTCCAGTGATTATGAAAAATGTCAAGCCTGTGGTATTATCTGGAAATTCACGTGTACTCAGAGGGGAATTCCCTCTGTTTTCTCTTTTTTTCTTTCCAACTTCTTGAAAAATTGAGAGGCAGGGATAAATATCTCCATGCCCCTTAAAAAACAGAAAAGTGAAGAGTAGAAGTTGGCAAGCTTAGTTTTTTGGGTGCCATTCTAATTTAGGCAGGCATCATAAAGGGGCAGATACTGCAAATTCTTATGTTTGAGTAATGCGAATTTCACAAGATTTCCCACAGAAATCAGGTGCTATACAAGAGCACTTATCACTGGAACTTGTTGAGTACCCAGCAAACCTCATGGAGCCAGGAGGCCCAATCACAGTACAGCAAATACTTGAATCAGTATGAATCAGGAACTTGCCACCTCTCCATTATCATAAAATGTTGTAAATCTTTTAATTTCATTTGAAAAGGTGACAACAATTCATACAGTCTTCAGCAATCCAAATACCTTTAGTTTCATGCTATGAAAACAAATCACCACAGAACAGTTTGATGGGCTGCACGTAGCTCCAGCATTATTTCAGAGACTTTGAACTGAAGCAATGCTTCATAGGATCAGAGTGCAGCATGATCATGCTCACAGGAGCATCATACAGAGGCAATGCAGAGACTCAGGGCAACTGCTGTGGAGTGGATGCAGTCAGTCTATGCCACTTCAATGAAGGCCACCTCTGGCACTGCCTCACTTAACGTTATAAACATAGCCTTTGAGAGACAAAGAGTTGTAGTGAACTCTTCATGGTAGCTACTCACAGGACAGGAAAGGACCATTCTGCTCCTGCTGCTGACGTGGTCTGGAAGGTGGAAGCTCTTTTCTCTCTGTTCTCTGATAGCTCTGGGAGCTCTCTTCCACAACTCTGCCAAAGCTCTCTTAAGTGACAGCCATTTGTCACTTGAGACTGAAAAAGGCTTTTTCACTACTGAGACTCACTCAGTTTTCTGCGGGGACTCATAAGCCAAAGATCCCCAAAGAGTGACTGCAGGCTTCATTGTTGTCCTATTCCTAGCAGATATCCTACAGAGGTCATCCATCAGCTGACCCTCAGAGAAGGGGTAAAAGGAAACCTGAGGTGAGTTTGGAAAAAGTTATTTTGAGGGACATACTTGATTTATATTAGATTTGGGCATTTTTAGGATATAGTGGATAGAATATGAATATAAAGATATACAAAGAATATATAGTACCAAGTACCAGACAAAAACTTCTGGTAATCAGAAGGGAGGAAGCAGTAGTTGAGTGCAATTGCCTGTCATTTCTGAATTGAGTAACTAGTCTCTTGGCCATATGCTCTTTTGCAGTCCTACACACCCAAAAATGTATACAATCTTCTACGTGATCAATTTTTTAAAAAAACTCTGCTCAGTAGACACCCAAGAGTGAAGTAATAGAGAATATTATGGGTTAGTCTACATATAAATTAGCAGTTGTGCAATCAAATTTACTGCACCAGGGTCAGTTCAGTATATAGTATGATGAGTATTTTGCAACTTCCTAGATGGAGAATACCAGAAGGTGCTTTCTTTCATATTGCAGCTCTCCCTTCTGGCAGCAGGAATGTGCACTCAGTGGACAAATAGCATATCAGGGAAATTCTGTCTTGTCAAAAAACTTTATGTATTTGTAATTTGCTAAACAGTAGTTCTGACTACAAGCACAGTAATACAACTCATATCAATGTCTGAGACAGAAATGTAAGCAATTAAATATGAGACAAAAATTATCACTACAACAGTACATTTAGCATATATATTAGACCAGCATACCTTAAGAGAATCTGAAAAACACTGTATCCATTTGCCCTTTAAAGATGAAAGAAACAATAAAGGTAATTTTTAACTTTGTAACATTAGGAATAGTCTCCACAGGCTCTTCATTTCAGATGCAGTGTTTCAGCATGGAATCAAAACAGGTTAATACAATGGCAATGAGCCAATCAATACCCCTTCTTCTCCACCTCCCCCAAAAAAGAAAAGAGTATTTGGAGAATTATTTTTCTTATACTACTAAATTGTGATCCCAAATTTGTAACATCTGACAGCTACACCAGGACATCACAGGAAGAGACAAGAAGCACGACGAGACAGATATTTTTCCTGGTTCCATTATCCAAGTACTTCAAGGTTATCAGTATGGAATACTTTCTATGGAAGAAAGAAATACACTTACCAGAGTCCACCTGTTGACCTTTCCCACTATAGCACTTCAGGGTCCAAACATGGAGCTGTGCAAGCATAAAGGAGTGGATGGTCCCTGCTCTACGCACCTTAGCATTGTGAAATGAGGCTGGAGCACATGGGGACTCGGACACCACACTGCATCTTGACATGAAATAGTTTGCATGATACAGGCAGCTACCTGCATGTAGATGGATGAGATTTAAAAATGTAGTTAACATTTGTGACATCTAAGTTGTCAGATGCCTAAATTGAAATGTTTTTTCAAGGGTCCCGTTTCAGAAAATGGAGACTTGCCATCTTCTGGACTGTAGATTCTACTGAGGTTCTCAAAATTGTGATACTAGGCTATTTCATAGGATATACTTCCCATAAGAATACAGACAGCAAAACAGTCAATTCTTGGATTATAATGCTCTTTAAGAATTTAGAAAATAATGCAGCCTGATTTAAAACAAAAGTTTAGCTCCATCACAATTATTTCCCATTAAAAAAAAGCTCAACATATTTAATGAAAAATTCATATAACAGATTGATATTTGCTTCTATTCATTGATGATTAACAATTCCATAAGTTAGCAGCATAAAATGAATATGAAAAAACAGCTGGCAAAAATTTCATCTTTATACAATGGCTTTAGTGCACATGAAATTTAATTAGCATAAAGTGATGTCCAGGATATGTGGCATTAAAACATGACATGAGCTTTACCAGTGTTGGGTCCAAAAGTTGCCTGATTCTCAGAATCAGGCTTTTGCTTAGGTGTTTCATTACTTGTGACATAATACTACCTTCAATTTCCAAGCAGAGGTTTTGGTTACACTGCTTACAGGATAGAATCATAGAATTGTTTAGGTTGGAAAGATCATCAAGACCAATCATTAACCCAACACTGGCAAGTCCACCACCAAACCTTGTCCCCATGTGCAACATCCACACATCTTTTAAATACCTCCAGGGATGGTGACTTAACCACTTCCTTGGGCAGCCTGTTCAAATGCTTGAAAACCCTTTCTATGAGGAAAACTTTCCTAATTTCCAGTCTAAACCCTCCATGGCACAGCTTAAGGCTGCTTCCTCTTGGCCTATGACTTGCTGCTTGGGAGAAGACACAGCCACCTCACTACGCCCTCCCTTCAGGTAGTTGCAGAGAGTGATAAGGTACCCCCTGAGCCTCGTTTTCTCCAGGCTATACAACTATNCAACATCCACACATCTTTTAAATACCTCCAGGGATGGTGACTTAACCACTTCCTTGGGCAGCCTGTTCAAATGCTTGAAAACCCTTTCTATGAGGAAAACTTTCCTAATTTCCAGTCTAAACCCTCCATGGCACAGCTTAAGGCTGCTTCCTCTTGGCCTATGACTTGCTGCTTGGGAGAAGACACAGCCACCTCACTACACCCTCCCTTCAGGTAGTTGCAGAGAGTGATAAGGTACCCCCTGAGCCTCGTTTTCTCCAGGCTATACAACTATACAACCCCAGCTCCCTCAGCTACTCCTTATTAGACTTGTGCTCCAGAACCTCCACCTGCCTCATTGCCCTTCTTTGGACATGTTCTACTTCCTCAATGTCCTTCTTGTAGTGAGAGGCCCAGAACTGGACACAATACTTGAGGTGTAACCAGTGGCCAAGTACAGAGGGGCAATCACTTCTCTAGTCCTGCTGGCTGTACTATTTCTGACACAGGCCAGGATGCCATTGGCCTTCTTGGCCAGCTGGACACACTGCTGGCTTGTATTCAGCCAGCTCTTGACCAGCCTCTCCAGGTCCTTTTTCACCAGGCAGCTCTCCATCCACTCTTATCCCAGGTGGTAGCACTGCATGGGGTCTTTTTGACCCAATTGCAGGACTCTGCACTTGACCTTGTTGAACTTCATACCATTGGCTTTGGCCCATCAGTCCAGCCTTTCCAGATCCCTCTGCACAGCATTCCTACCCACCAGCAGATCAACTCTCCTGCCCAGCTTAGTGTTGTCTGTGAACTTACCGTGGGTGCACTCGATCCCCTCATCCAGATCATTGATAAAGATATTAAACAAGACTGAGCCCTGGGGAAAACCACTAGTGAGCAGCCTTTAGCTGGATGTAAATTCATTCACCCCCACTCTCTGGTCCTGGACATCCAGCCATTTTTTTACCCAGTGAACTGCACACTTGTCTAAGCCATGAGTTTCTCCAGCAGAATGCCCTGGGAAATGATGTCAAAGGTTTTACTAAAGCATCCGTAGCCTTTCCCTCATCCACTAAGCAGGTCACCTTGTGATAGAAGGAGACCAGGTTAGTCAGGCAGAACCTGTCTTTCATAAACCCTTGCTGGCTGAGCCTCATCCCCCGGTTGTCCTGTATGTTGAATAATGACACCCCACCTGCTCCATGACCCTCCCTAATACTGAGGTCAGGCTGACAGTCCTGGGGTTCCCTGGATCCTCCTTCTGGCCTTTCTTGTGGATGCATCATATTTGCTAACTTCCAGTCATTCAGGACCTCCCTGGATAACCACGACTGCTGGTTAGTGATTGAAAGTGGCTTGTTGAACAACTCTGCCAGCTCCCTCCGTACCCACATGTCATGCTTTAGGAATGGCATTCCCCAATTTAGTGTTCCAACTAAAAAAAACAGCTCAGGAGTTGCTCTTCTCCCCCTCCCTCTGATGGGAAACAAAAGGCAGAAATCACAGGTTGAGATAAGAACAATTTTCTGGAAATAGCAATGAGATAAAAAAATGAAGAGCAACAGCAACAATACTAATAACAAAAAAGCACAAAGAGAGAATGATTTGCACTCAAAAATGCTCACCAACCAAGACCCAACATGGCAACCCTGAGACAATGAATGGCCAACAGGTTCCCTACCCCACCACACTTTGACCCAGTGCCACGTCCATCTTCACAGAAGCAAGAGTCCCCTATTTCTACCTCCCGAAGATGACGTTGAGTCATGAGTCATATAGAATAGCAGTTGTGATGGGTGCAGAGCTTAGAGCCCATGGCTTTCTGCTGGATGGATGCCATTGGTCCCTGGTCAAGCTGGCAGGGCTTCAGCACCCTTCCTGCACACCCTTTCCTGTAAATTGCTGCTTGAACTGCCACACCTTGGACTAATTACACTGTAGCTGTTTTAAGCTGCAGTCAAAATAATATCCAAAGCTTTAGTTTCTACTCCTTCCTCTCCTGAGGGATGCAGGAGAAATGTATTATAGAGAGCAGCAGTTACATTTTTCATTTCGAAGAAAAATTGTGTATCCTTTGAAACACAAGAAAGCAAGAAGAGAGTCTTTCAAGACTCTGCTTTGTTTGCTTTCCATGATCTCTTTCATGGCTTACAAAGGAGGTGACAATGTGCCATAGCACGAGAGTAACAAAGAACAAGATGAAGGACTTTCTTTCGGTTTGTTGCTGTACAGTCTGTGGGTGGAGCATCACAATCAAGGCTCGTGTCTCACATCGCCTGCAGCAACATTCAACTCTCTAAGTATGTACAACTGAAGAAATAGCACCCAGGTAGAGAAGAAAAGGTGGTAGTGATTGACATCTTTCTTACTTCATGCACTTCCCCCTGAGAAAATAAGTATTTCTTCTTATCTCATAAAATTTTTTCTCTTCTTCTACAGACAATTAAGAAGAAACTAGAGCTGAAGATAAGCTGAAAGAATTAATCTAAATAATGCCTTTGTTTAGAGACCTAAAGGATAAGGTACAAACACTGAATTAAATATTTTTGTGTTATCGTGGCAACATTTTTGAATTATTTGTGTCCATCAGCTGAGTCCATGTCTGCATTCACCTAGCAAGGCCCAGCTCCAGGTAAAAATGGGTCTTCCTAAAATTGGACATGTGTTATCATAGTTTACCCATTAATGAGTCAGTTTAAAACTGCTCAAAGTCACTGATTACATCAACTTATCTCTCATCTTAACCCGGTACTATCAAAACCTGAATGCACTATTGTGTGTACCAACACTCAGATGCTCTGGAAGGATACTGACTTGTTGGCCTGCTCAGCTTAAGACTGGTTATGGTTTATATTTTGATCCTAAAACTAGCTGAGTCTCAGGAATACATGACATCTTTCCTACCAGAAACAGCCTCTCTCACCTTGTCTGAGATGTTAGAAATGGCCTTCTTTAGGAAGTATTAGGTCAGTAAGGCTCAATTCTTTGCTGGCAGATAACAGAATTAAAGCTAAGACAATTTCTTTTAAGTTCTGTAGCTCTTAAGATAGTGCGGTAACAGCATCTTCTATCTAGGCTGCTTTGGGGATCCCACTGATAGGTCAGCATGGGAGAGAAGGTGTAGTTCTCTTACTACAGATGAGGAAATGGGTCTTTGTTGCACAAGAAGAAATCCAGATCCTCGATGCATGCACTGCTGCTATTGCTTTTAGAGTTCAGAGCAGAGATCTGAGTTTCAAACCTTGAGCGGTCTAGCTAGCAACAATAAATACAGCAGTACAATCATATTGTCCAGCTGAGTCCCTCACAATATTTAGTATTATTTAAGAGCAGGACTAATGAAAAGGGCACATTTTTAATTTCTTTTACAGATGAAAAATGGAGGCCTCAGAGGCTGTACAGTGTGGTTCCTGTTAAAAGCCATTATAGATTTTTGCAATCTCTTTGCTTATTTTTTATATAAGAAATATTTCAGATAATTGTTAAATGTTTGCCTAAACCACATACTTTCTTTTAGACAATTCAACATAGGAAACAGTCATAGTAAGTAATAATATCCACATGTTTTTAATCTTGAAGTGATGAGATATCAAAAGGTAGCATCAAAAACAGAAATGTTGTCATTAAGTGTCTCTCAAGATCACAGATACTTATCAAGCAACACAAAGTAAGTTTTTTGCATTGCTAGTGCTACAGTTTAAGTGGCCTGGGATGAAAACAGTCCTGTATGTGTAATAAAGATCTCTATGTACTCTGTACAAATTATTATAGCTGCAAATAGATGGTGGAACAAATGGAGAAGAATTATTCCTTTAATAGTATGTCCCTGGTCCCCTATGATTTAGGAAACATAATTGTTCTGCATAGTCTGGAAGATAAACATAGAAGTATTAATGTATTATTCTCATTTAATTATTCTGCTCTTCTTATATTACTGTAATTCAGTATTTATTTTAACCTGAAAGCTAATAGCTTTGTACAGATAGGCAATTCAATATCTGCTCTTTTTGCCCTGAAAACTATATTTTAACAAAAGAAAGACCAACATAAGCCTGAACATATCTGAAGAAATACAAAAGAGGAAAAAAAAAAAAAGGGAAAGAGAATAGGAGAATGGTCTAGGGTAGTCTCAAAATTAAATTTTGCATTCTTTCTGTGTTAACTATCATTTGGAAAAGTGCAAAATTAATTCACTGGTACTCCTGATTAAATTCAAAGATGAAAGATAGAGTGAAGACTTGGAGAGAAAAAAGAGTGATAAAGGATTACCACCCAAGTGATTCAGAGTAGTCACTAAAGGCAATTCTTACAAGTATATTGTCTTGTGGCAAAGAAATCACACAGTATTAAGTGTAAACATTAATAGTAGAAGAGAGATATTATTCTGATTGGGTGCACAGTCAAGCAGAACTAATTGATATTATTTATGTCTGCATTTATATGTAACAAATAACCAGTATTGGTGAGAACAAAGAGAAAGGCAAGTTTAGAAGTCAAGCTCTAATAGCCAAATTTCCTCTTGAAATCAGTGGAAGTGTGACTTAAGCATCAGTGTCAGATTTTGGCTCCAAGTTCAGTTTAGTTTGATGAGCTTTGCTGGGTAGTGTGTCTTAGGGAACTGAGTCCCTGTGAAGATATAATGTTTACAAACTGGGAGAACTCTTCACGTGAAATGCTTTTGTCACCTGGAGCCCTGCTTAGATATTTTTAGTAACAGTTTTAGAAAGTATCTATCATACATATGAGTAGCCAAAAGGACTAGGGATTAACTTCTCATATCCGCAAGGGAAGCAGTTTGCATTCACTGCAATCCCCAAGTGTGAAGTAGGAGATTGAAGGTGAGAACATAAACATCCTAATCCATGTTTTCATGGATATTGCTACACAATATCACTGATGTTCTAAAATGTGTATATCTCAAGCTAAATACTCATAGCTCTACTTGTGTATTTACAGACTTTTAAATATGCTGTGAACACCATGGTGTACCCTTATTTAGGATCAGGAGATGTCCATGTAGATATCCAAATAATAAATATGATTATGTTTTCTCTCAGCGACCAAAAGGTTTTAGGATTTGAGAATTCAGTGAATTTAATCTCTTTCTCTTTGTAAAGAAAACTAACAATGAAACAAAGCCTTTTTTATTATTATTTCTAAATTTAATATTTTTTAAAATAGTCAGAGTGACATCATTAACTAAACACTTGTATAGAGTTGGGAAGGTTTTATCCTGAAATTATTTCAGGACTCAGTAAAACTTCCCATCTGTTAAAAAGATTACAGTTATTGATAACTTCCAAATAAGCTGCATACATCTTTTTTTCAAGCTGATTTAAAGGAATTGAGCTATATGTATGAGATTACAGTCCTTCACAGGCCCTTTATGCTAAAGGCAGTTGACTAAGACATACAATACAAGCTCACAGCACTCTACACTTATAATCAACAGTGGAGTTCTGCTGTACTGTAAGTGAAAAAAATCTAAATTTTCCCTTCATACTTTTGCTTCCTCCCTATTTCAATATATTTATTCCTTTCTGCTTTGCAGGAAACTACATTTTGCACTGGAAGAGTTTGTATGCTACAGATACAAAATTTGTTTTATGCAAAACACAATTACAGCTAGCACCAGCTGGTTCTGTGTGTTGCTGCTCTTGACCCCTCTAAGCAGGGATCTGAGTATTCCAGGAAAAATGGTATTTTATTTGCTGGGGAAATAAGTCACAACCCAGCATGAATAGGGTCTCTTCAGTAATCTGACTAGTTTCTTCCAGTTCTTTAGTTTTAAGAGGCCTTTGGGATTGTCAGGGCCATTGAGCAAAACAAACAGTCAGTATTCTAGAAAAGGAATCTGTGGCTTCGCAATCTGGATCAGACACAGACTGAGTTAACTGAAAACTGTTTTATTAACTATGTCTTTCTGGCTCTCTCAGGCAATATGCTCTACTTAGCTCCTTGATGTTTAGTAAAGCTGAATGGATTGCTGATTAGTATAGCATGACTTTTACCTCCCATTTTATTTCTATGTCTAGCTTTGGCATTGCTCACACCCCCTTGCAATCCACACCCCCTCAAAAAATGTTCTGACTGCAGCCATAAGGCAACAATCTCATTCTCAGGCAAGTTTCAGCATCTCCTTATGGTTCTTGGAGAACTTCACATTTCTTGCCAGGCCTAAGTATGGATGGGAGTGTGAGAGTAGGTGTGTGGGGCTTTTCAGCCAACCTGCTAGCAGGAAAAGCTGAGTTAGTCAGAGGTGCAAAGGAACTGCATGTGGTAGGGAGGGCTGAGGGAACAAGTTTGCGAGCAGAGGTTGGGTGTACTATTGAGAATCCAGCAAAGCAGGATAGGAGATTATTCTTATATATATTGTTCAAAGCCTGCAAAAATGCAAGAGGCTCAATCAAAGTACATGAAGAAAGTGCAAAGTTGTCTGGAATCTGCTTATATCTGTTTCTAAAAATTCACATTTCAGCTCTTTCATGAAGAACACTGGCTAAATTGGCAGGTTTCTTTCTTGATAGCTCAGTTTCATGTCTGTTGATTGATTTCAAAGATTCACTGTTCTTGATTAGAAGAAAAGAGACACAGGGAAAAAAAACAAAACAAGACAATTATTAAATTAAAGAGTGAATTGACACAGCATAGCTTTTCTGCCTTGACTGGTGGGGACTTGATTCACGTTAGAAGGGGCATTTTCCCAACCTTAAATTCCCCAAAGGGACTTTACTTATGCTAGAGTTCTGCTCTTAAAAGAAGCTCTTCTAGAGTATAGTCCATAGTATTACTTCTCAGGTACCTTCTTGTCACAAGAGTGCATGTAAGATGGGCATGGTTTATTTTGACACTAAAGATTTACGATCCAAGGGCACTGTGGGAAGTGCTTATACTGTTGACTGTCATTTTAAATTGAGTGCATGTTGAGCCCACTTTGCATTTATCATTTCTGCTAGGTTCCTTCCTCAACTGTCACTCTAAATCTGCTACAGAAAAATTCTTTTTTTTAAATGGAAGTCAAGCAGGAACATTAGCATTGCTTGCAAAAAATGAGCTCTAAGAAAGCAAAAATTTGCCAGCATTTTGCTATCCTCATAACATTGGCTTGAAAAATTACAATGGCCAAGAGATGCTAAAAGGTGTCAGCTTGCAGAAAGCAGGAAGCAATCACTTCTTACATGTACCTTTTCATAATCCAAGCCACTTAATTTGCATACTCACATTTCAAATGTGTCATAAATTCTTTTTGTATGGGAGGTACTTTATTCAATTGGTTAAAGAGTCATTTATTTGCGTATTTTATTGCTTCTATATTTATGGTACTATTAAGATCACAGGGAATTTATAAATCTTCAAAATACCTCCTGTAAGAAATAAACTTTGCAAACCTCCTTTTAAAACAAACTCTTCTGAAGGGTGTTGCCTTATCACTTTTCTATATGAAATAAGGCTTTAGGACTTTCATGTCCATTTAAAAAAAAATAAATCTTCTGGGTCTAAACAGATCTTTGCCTCACGTTCTTTTCTGATATGCCTAGCACTCCTTTTCCTAGGTGTTTAGTCCTAGTCCTGTATATTTTCAGACCTGCAAGTGGAGTTTGCACCAGCATTCCTCACCTTCCCCAGCTGCAAAATAGACAAGATATTTCCCTGACACTGGCCGAGCACTTCTTCAAAGTGCAGAACCCAAATAATTCCAATTATATATATAATATGTAGAAGTGTTTTTAAATGGAGGTATTAATATTTCCACTACAATAAATATTATATAGTAATAGAGACACCTAAACATGATAACACAGAAAATAGTATATTGTATTCAATATCTATCTCCTTTGTCCAGCACAAGCTCTCTGGAAAGCAAAACCAAAAACTCCCCTCTGTCACTGTCTGAAGTTAAAAGCACTTTCAAACATTGAGTCCTATTATCCTGGAATTCAAAATGCAGCAATAGGTTTATATTAATGTAAAAGTAAACAGAAGTAGAGAACTATCAGGTTATAGGGAAGCTACATAAAGACAATGGATTTGTCATTAGTTCAGCATTTAGCATACGGGAATGGTATATTTCATTTGCTTGTTTGTTTGTTTTGTTTGAGAGGAAAGAAAAGGGAGGAAGACATGGTAAGTGAGTGATGACTATCAGGATTAAAAAAAGCCTTCCAGATGTCAGTGAGAAGAGAATGACATACTTATTTGCAACACTTTTCAACCATCAGCATGCAAAACCAACTGGTCTGAAACCTGTCCCCACAAGAAGCAGATAAAGTTCCTGCCTTTCTGGGAACAGGACTGGCACTCCTCATGCAAACCCCTTTCACAGAGTTTGACCTAATATGTCCATTTAATAATAAATTCCTATTATTCCTATTGCCAAAGACAGTAGTGCCTAAACAATAACAGTTCAAGAGGGCCTTCTGTGCCTCTCATGAGCAGCATGAGGCCTGGGATGGGATGTGACTGCTGTACAATCTCCACTGTGAGAAATGATGGGCCATTATGGTCTGGTAATATTAGCCCTTGGGGATTCCGCTTCATCCCACACAATCCAGGAACATCTGAAGAGCAGCCATCCAGTCTGTGATTTATGTACAGTTCTCCCCATCACCTCAGCTCACAGGAGTGTGAGGTATGCTGGTATTCAGCAGATCATAAATAAATGGTCCATGTGAAGGCTATAAACTAAATAGCTGATCTGTACTTACACTCCATTCTTACTTCTTCATACAAGTTTACTGCCTCTCTATAAGGTTTTTTGTTGACCTCTGAGTCAAGTGATCAAGTGTAGCATGAAAGAATCACCAAAGGCACTTCCAAAAAGCACCCCACAGTATTTTTTATTTCTCAGTGGAACCCTTTCAAGGGTAAAACACCTGGATGACACCAAATATGTCTTTCAAAGAATTTAACTTCAGAGTTGCTTCAAGGTTAGTCCAAAACAGGTCTAAAATAATAAATTCCTATTAAAAAAAATAAAAAAACCAACCAACCAAAAAAAAACAAAAACAAAAACAAACAAAAAAAAAACACCCAAAAACAAAACCCAACTTTGTCTGAAGGTACCTTAAAATTAAGTTGCAGTGCTAAAAGAAAGTTCAAAGAACTCATTCTCTCTAATTTCCTTAGACTGATCTCTCATAGTGGACTATATTCTCGCTGGTATGCCATTACCTACCTTATTGATTGGACCTCACTAGTCCAGGCAAGTTCACAGAAGGGGGAGAAGTCAAGTTGAGCAGATCAGAAACGTGTACACAGCACTTTGATTTGAAAATCTGACATTTTTCAATTCAAGAACAAAAAAATTACTTTCAATAAAACATGAAAAGTAGATATAATTAGTAAAAAATGCCACATAGGAAAAAAAAGACTGATTTTAGATCAAGAAAGAAAGTCAGTACAGGCAATTTGTAAAGGTGTAGTGCTATTTTCTACTTAAAGTGTAAACAGAAAGTTTAAAATTAAAGTTACAATACTAGAAAAATATTTTGAAAAATAATCAAGGCCTCTTATCAACTAATTTCATATTGTTTCACCTTCCTGCCTTTTCGATATATTTTGCCATCCTTTCTTTTGCCAGTTTGGTGCCACCTGGAACATAAAACACAATGCTCATTTCAATGGGCCTCTCTCAGAGTACAATGTTTCCACTGGAACAGCTAACGCCTACAGACAAGCCTTGAGTCAGTAATATAGTCAATTCTGAATACAAAATAGACAAAGGAGGTTTGATGTAAGTTGGGAAATACTAATCAAGTCCTGTGAATCAAGTATTACACACCACTGTTACTTTTAAACATATCAACGCAAAGTACAAAATTACTGGTTTACAGGACTCAAGCAATGACTGCGTGACTTTGGAGGAGGTTTGGTTATAAGAAATTAGGAGGAGAAAATGTAGTAGTTGAAACAAAAATACACCATGAAGACAATTAAAAAAAAAATCACTAACTTCTCTTTATCAGGGTGGATTTCAAGTCAAATGTGTGCTGAGAGCTTTACAATCAATCAGAATCAGATCTTGATGAAAAGAAGACAGAAAATAACAAACGGTTTGCTTCAGATTACTTTCTAAGTCTTTCTTTTCTACTGAAAGTCACACATGTCCTTAGGGGAGAATTCAAATTTTTCTCTGATGTTGTTCTGAGAAGAAAAATGAATATTGAGACACCATGTTCCTAAGTTCTAGAAATGCCATGTGGACTTGAAATACATGGTTTGCATTTGTAAGTGCTGTCACATGGACATTGCCTCTCATCTGAACACCATAAAAACAGAACAGCTCATGCCACTAAGGGCTGCTGTTTGAAGAGGGAATGCAATTTGACATAAGGTCTCTAAATCTGAAAACACAGAGGATTTGAAAGAGTTCAATTCCCCATATCTTTTTGGCTTTAGCATTCTACAGTCTTACAAGTTTCAATGACTGACTAACATTAATTGGGAGTGGGGTTCTGGAGTCACCAGGTATACTTCGACCTAAGTTTTGGTTTATACTTATATAGATGGAAAACATTTTTTTCACCCCAAATTCCTAGCAATTAACATTCTTAACAGCTGTGTTGTTAGAACCTGCAGCTGCTTACTAAAATTAAATTCTTGGCAGTCACAATGTTAGTGTGATTAAGAAATCAACAAGAATCTGAAAAAATTGCAACCAACTGCAGAGTATTTCAAGATTCATACCTTTGAGACAAACCAAATGGTAAGTTAAAATGTTTGCAGGCCGTATGGAAGCTGATTAATGCCAATAGTGGAAGAAACACACAAGAGCATAAATTTTTTGAAGTTGAATGTGAAANGGAAGGAAGGAAGGAAGGAACTGTAGAAAATAGAAATTACTGTACTGATATTTGCTCCCCAGAAATGTGAGGACGCTTTTCCTCTGTGAGCATGAGGAGTAGTCTCTGAAGTATGAAAAGAGGAAAACTTGGAAAAAAACCAAGCTGCTTGGACAAGACTATTCTGAAGTAATTGAAGTGTGACATTGCTGAAATGCTAACTGTGATATGTAACCAGTGCCAAAGGATGGAAGGTGACAAACACACCATCAGACTTTTAAATGAACTTTTTGGAGGTGTCCTGTGACTGATGGGATATTTTAAACTTTAAGTTTGAAAAGGAGGATAAGTAAAAAATACTTGAATCTGTATGCATGGGTAAATATGATATACTTTAGAGGAGAAAAAATGTTTGGAGCAGGGAGTCATGTGCACAAATCCATTAAAGTTCTGTGAAGGAGTCCATAAAACTGTGAATGAGGTTATTTCAGGGAGTATACAAGTGTATATAACTTTTATTGTCAATAACGTTCTTCCCCAGATTCTTTTTAAGAAGCTACATGGGTAGAAGAAATTAATTGTTTCTCAAAGATTCTCTTACTTGTTGGTAAACAGATGACAAAGGCTAGACATATATTTATAGAAATTGCCCTTATTGTGAGCAGCTATCAACAGGATAACCTAGACACTCATTCTGGAGCCTACACTGTTAAACATACTCCTTAACAATTAGGAAGAGAAAGAATGAAATAGTGTCATGACAAGGTTTTCTGATGAAAGAAAATAGTTTGGGATAATAAAAATTTGAAATGTCTATAGGATTTGCTTAATGATCTTATAATTCTGCCTGACTGGCAATAAAATGACAGATTAATTCAGTGCTGAAAATGCAAAAGATGACAAATGAAGTGAAAAAAAATCCCTAAATAAATATACATAATAATTGCAAATTACATTTTACCACTTTGAAGGAAGATCCAGGAGTCTTTGTAGATAGTTAACTGAAAATGTGAGCTAAGTGATGATCAAAACTCTAAAAACAAAGTTAGGAATTATTTGGCAGGGAACAGAGAATGCAGAAAATTTCATTCTTCTGCAGTGTATCTTCTTGGTGCAGACCTCAGGAGAACCTTATGATTGATCAAAATATCTGAATGAAGGGACATGGTGCAGCTGGAGGGATGAATAAGAAGGTTTACCAAAAATGTCCACAGAAAGGATTAGTGTCCTTCAATTTGCAAAAGAGACTTTAAATGAGGAATGCTTTTCTATTTCTCATGGTATATATGCTAAGAGGCACTGAATGAAATGAACAGGCAAAAATCTTCAAGAGAAAAAGGAAAGGAACATTTTCACAACATAAATCCTACAATCAGATGAAATTAATTCCTCTCAAAAAAACTCAAATCTATTAATGTCCACAACAAATATTGTGGACCTATATTTCTGTGAGTTTTCAAAATACCCTTTCACTAGCTGTCAGTTTTGAGGTAGAGTTATTGTCTTTTATTGCTATTCAGCATGAGCAACAGCCTGAAACCTTCCCACTAGGTATTCCAAGATGACACAGAAGCACAAATGAGGTTATTGTAATGCAGTATTATTTTGTCATATAGAAATGAGGAAAAAAGGAGTTCAAACAAGAAAATACACAAAAAGAGTGACAAATATTCACTTGCTCTGCAAATACTTTTGTTCAAGCAAAAAAGACACTTGTGAAATGGCAGAAATCAAAGCTAATGTCAGATGAGGAACTTGAAAACCTGTAATAGCTTCTAGAAAGGGAGATCAAAGGAAATTATAGGAGCATGATGTGAGCGCTCTTTGAGATATACCTTGAAGTGGGTTAGCCAAATCAAATGTCTAAAATCTACTTATATCAGCCATTTTACAATCAATATATTCACACCTCATACCTTCCAAGTTAAAGTCAATGAAGCATTTAACTTTATCACCACAAGAATGACCCTTTGAAAATAAGAAAACTATATCATGCTTCATTTGTCCTTTTCCCTAACAGCAAAACCAACCCTGGTACTGTTCTCTTCAGTCCTTGGTAAAACACGGAAGTTATCCTGGGACTTTGAGGTTACTGGCCTGATAGAAAAGTTATCAGCGATTCCAGTGTGGCACATTCTGGGTGTAAATTGTTTTACATATTTGTGGAACAGGCAATCTAGCAGCACTGAGACCACCTTCTCATTCACACATCTCAGTTCAACTGTAGTTTGTGGTATCTCAAGGAACAACCTTTTTCTTAAATGTTTATTCTCTTAAATATTGCCTCTCAGAAGAGATCAAGGAGCTTTTGTATTCTAATAACGATTGATTCTTTACAACAATGAGTAACTAGCAAAAGGGTAGCTGTTTTGCACTCCTAAGTCAAACATTTCCTTGGAGGCAGAGAAAAAAACTGTGATAGCTTATCTGTGGTTCAGCACAGTGCTTAGAGACATCTGCCACAGTGATATGTTTCATCAACTAAGACCATCAAGGACTAACTAAGAGCACAAAGTGTAGCCATCAAGGCTAACTGTAAGACACGAGTCCCTGGTGCTGTAAACTCACAGCTAATTTAGGATATGACTTATGAGAACCAAGTGCTGCGAATAACTAATGAAAAAGATTGCTAAAAATTGAAAAATTTATTTTTGGGAAAGCACACTGTTATTGAATGTCAAGTAAGCAAAGTTTTGTTCAGATGGCCTGATTTGCCATCTTCTACATACTTGTCTTCAGAGTTTCCAGATAACTCAGCACCAAAATACTGTTTCTTCTAGAAATATTGCCCACTCCCTGCTTCTCTTTTTCTTTTGCACAACTGAGAAAACATTTGACAATATCCATTCTTGCTCAAATATTTCAAGGGATGCCATTACTCACTATCTTCTTACTTGACAGGAGATTATTTATTTCTACTGTTCAGTTGTTACCAGTTTCTGCTTAAAAGTGGGACTGTTAATTTCAACCAAGCTCTTCCACACTGTGAATCTGCACTTAATTCAGCCCTAATCTCTCTGACGTGTTTCCCTCACAGAGATTATTTTAACACAGCATTATACAAAATCCCTAAAAGTGTATGTTGTGGAGCTTAATTTTCTAATTTTTTTGTAGTGATCTGGCAGAATCTCTTAGAAATACCAGATAACTTACAACAAAACATCTTAAACTTCAGCTTTTATTTGTCCATGTTTTTATTACTCCAGTGTTCTTGCTTCAGTCTGAATACTTGTTCAATGGCGCAATTTTTCCATCCCTTCTGCTACTCTCTTGGCAGTGCTTGGTTTTGTTTTGCACTGACAGGTTGTACACTGAAAAGGCAGCAGAAGACCATCTTTGTCATAGATCACTAACAGTGATCTGAAGTTTGATGTGTGGAATAAAAATTAAAATTGTTTTATCACCAGGCAGCATTGGAGAGTTCCTCTATGAGCCTGCTATACAGTCTGATTTCTTCTGGTAGTTATGAGCTATTCCTCAGCTTTCAAAATGTCAGTCCACACAGGAAACATTTCAATATTCCCAGCCAGAAAATGTCACTCCAAACCAGATTTCTTTGTGAAATTATGTAAACAGAAGGCCGTCAAAGCTAGTGAAATTGAAAATTCTGTGAAGTTAAACATGTCTCAGAGACCCATTTCCTGCCTTCTGGCACTGATCCTAAGGAACACAAGTTCTCTGAGCATATCTTCTAATAGTGTATGCTAAAATTAGTCTATACTAATAGTAGCAGGGAGAGGTGTGCTGGAGATAAGGTTAATTTGTTTTGAACACTGTGTTTCATTAAGATGTAAATATGTCAAGTGAAAGAAAGAAAAGAAATAATCATCCCTGAAGAAAAAGAACCTTTGTCTCAGTCACACAGTCTGCAGGGAGCATCCATACAGCCAGGGTGCCTTCATATAGAAATAAACGTCCCTTTAAGCAAGTAAAACTCAACCATAGCTAAGAGGAATCCTTCAGAAAGCAGAAGAATTATAATATTTCTTTTTATATTAAGGCACAAAGAAATTAACAGAATGTTTGGATGTTTCCTTTAAAATTACTTTTTATAAACATACATGAGAAATAAAGACACAAACATACCCCCTTGAAACTATGCAGTTCAACTAGTACCAGTAACTGATTTGCTTAATGATCTTTGAGGTTTTTTTTAGTGATCAGTGTTCCTTACTTTTAATCTTAACAGAAGCATCAAGATGGGACACTTGGGAGGTTATTGCCTGAAGCAATCATCCATTTGGAAAGAGACTAGTTAACAGATTGCTTTCAAGACTGTGGGATGGTCAGGGTCTGTGGAAGAAGGTCTGAACGTTCTGGTCTATTCAGAAAATAATAGGCAAGCTTTGGATTATGAACATCAAGAAACTGGAAATTTCACATACACATATAAGCTGAGAAAAACTGCTTTGAATTTAACTAGTTCAGCTATCAAAGAGAAAAGGTAGTTGTATAATGCAGGACTCAGGACTAGGGGGAGACTAATGGCAGGAAAAGCTGAGAAAGAGATTATCTCCTATAGATAAGAGACTGAGACAGGGTATTTATCACAGGTAAAATGGAAGGACTCTCTAGAGCAGAGAGGAAGATTACAATGTGCTTTAAGACTAATATTCCTCTCCAGTCTAGGATTTTTAGTATCTCATATAAGATCTCCTATGCTTGTCTTTTTGGAGGTGTTTGCTATCTCTTCCGTGAGAATCAGGAGGACAAGTGATTGTTTCGTAATAAAATGGCAATTCCCTGTTTTGCATGCTTTACAAGATCCTTGTAAAAGTTATTCTGATGGATGGCAATGACAAATTTTTTCACACTTCTTACATTTGGTAGGTTGCCGGAGAGCATTATGTTACGGTATGCATGTATTAGACCCACCTGTAAGATTTTGGTAGTTCTGCTTCAGGCGATGCTGCAGCCTGGAACAACATCACCCTACCTATCACGTGTAAGACTTCACAAGGCGCTGTCTTTTTCTCCCTAAACCACCTCTTGGTAAGGAGAAAATAGGGGAATACAACAGCATAAATGAGAACTCTGAAAAAAAGTTTGATGTACCATTTAACAAAAATAAGTTGGAATGTGAAAGTGAATTTTCTATGCTAGTACTTTAATTCATATAGGTAAATAATGTGTGTGGTGAAGAAACAATCTTGATTTTGCATACTAAAGACAGGCTTTGCACTAACTGTTACTGCTCAAGAATGGATTCTTGGGGATGAAGTAGTTTGATGAAAATGTCAGTTCGGTGCTCATCAGCACTAAGCAGTGCAAACAAGACATAGGAGTTGGGAAGAAATTAGAAAAAAAAACATCTTAAGACTGTATTAACCCCATATCTTGGATACTCTGTGCAATCCTGGTCTGTGCATCTCAGAATGTATACAATACAGTTGTAAATGTTACCAGGAAGGGCAGAAGGATAATACAGAGAAAAACAGTGAAATACTCAACAATGACCCTTCAGCATGGAAAGAGAGAAAATGAAGGAGGATAAAACAGGCATGAGTGACCAGAAGTAGGCAAACAGGAACAGCTGATTATTGTCTTTAAAACCAGAACTAGTGTATGAAATATAGTTACTGTTTAGCAAGTTCAAAAGGAACAAGAGGATATCTTTCTGATACTTATTGATAGTGCATAGCTGTGTGTGCAGGAGATGCTGCTAGTTCATATGAGTTCAAAGAGTCTTTGAAGAATTCATGGAAGAAAAATGCCTTAAAGATAAGAATGCCACATGATGCATGAAGTTCAGTAACTGCTTGGGCTTCGGGCTGCTAGAAATCAAAAGACTGTCCCTATGTACTGGACTAAATAAAACTTCTGCTTAATTCAGTATATCCATTTTTCTGTCAAGTTCTCCCTTTTTGTATCAGGATGTCCACTGAATTATATCAGGGGCCTCAGCAAGTGCCTTGATATCTTTGTACGGTCATACGCAAACTGATGATGGCACCTCTAGGTATTTCCCTAGTAAAGATATCAATACCTGAAGGGAATTTGCAGGAAAGATAGGGCAAGACTATTTACAAGAGCACGTAGTGACAGGACAAGAAGGAATGGGATCAGTTGACAGAGAGTAGGTTTAGATTAGATATTATTGTTATTATGGGGCTCTGAACAACCCGGTCTAGTGGAAAGTGTCCCTGCCCACAGCAGGGGGGTTGGAACTAGGTGATCTTTAAGGTCCTTTCCAACCCAAATCATTTTGTGATTCTATGATTCCATGGTCATGATATCATGAGATGTAATAGCATTAGATGATATTATAGGAATAGTTTTGAAGATAACAAAACATTATCAGGGTGCCAAACCAATCTTATATCCCTGATCTCTTTACCAATTACTGTGTTTATCTGTTCACACAACAATCTGAATGGAAACTAAGGCACTCTAATTTTGTCAACTATTTGTCCTATATTCCTGTCCTAGCAGGAAGGCTCTTGCAGGGAAAATAAATATTTCTGGCTCTCGTTTACAGTGAGCCTTGAAAAGGTAAGTATTTTATATTTAGTCCCCAGTTTTAAGTCATATGATTCTTTAAGAACCTCTGTTTTTATTTGATAAAAGGTAAGTTTCTTGAAGCTTGGAAATGTGCTAGATGATAAATAAAAAGAAGCCAGTAAAAATACCCATCACTTTCTCTTTTAAACTTGTATGGTGAGGAACAAAGGAATTGTGAATTTCATGGTTTGTAGTACTGAATAAAATGTCCTTGACCCACAACACATTATTGATATTCCTGGTAGATGCTGTTTTCCCTTTTAATGAAAATTCTCAATAATGACAACAAAAAAATCAACAGGAGTAGGAAAAAAAAGAAAGGAGAGTACTTGGTGATAAGTCCTCCTTTCATAACATAAAATACTTTACATGACTTAAAGAAAAAAAAAAAGATATAGGGACACATCAAAAGAATACTTATGTAGGTCTTATGAGTCGCCATATAAAATACATGGTCTTTTCATTGTCACTTGGTGACAAATACAATGCCTATGTACACCAGGTTCATTTAATGCCCCCCCCCAGGTGCCTCAAGGCTTAATAGGATATTTTTAACTTGTAGATTGCATTGCATTTTGTTATATGCCATACAGAAATGCATAACACACAATATGAAAATACATCAAATACATAACTCCTACGCTGGTCTATATTCACACCAATAAAACATTTTGCCTTTAATTTCACATAAGGAAAGATGTAGAAACAAAATGTTACAAAAAATTTTACAGGAGAAATATGTCAGCTTTTGCTCCTCTCACTCAAGTAAACATGAGTTTTGGTAAAAGTATCACACCTGCTCACAAGGCTGCTAAATAAGTCAGAGATGCAAGATCTCACTCTTAGTTGTACAGAATGGAGTAAAAGTCTGTAGCACCAGAATTATGTTTTTGGTGTCTGCCTGAATTTGAGTGATAGATAATGCATTGTTATATGTTCTCCACCCAGACCTTCTCATGAGATAAAGTGGCTTCCCCATCAAGTGTACCATGTTTCACTCCACAGAATTGTATTGCACAACATCAGAAGAAAACATGTTATTCACTTGCTCAAGAATCTGAAAGCAAACAGTATTAATGGTCTGTTCCAATGTCCCATCTGATAAATTTCAATTCAAGAGGCAATGTTTACAGATCAAGCAACTTGAAAAGAGGAACAGGGACATACGACAGCATAAAAACTTTGGTGAAAAAAAAATAGTTCCAACTCTGTCTTCAGATCTAGAATTTTCTATCTTCATAATGTCAAGTGGACAAAAAGAGGACAGGCTATGCCTGCAGATTCTCCAAAGTTTTGTGGGGTTTTTTTCAGTGTTACATACATGCATGGGCCAGGACAAAAAAAAAAAAAAAGCAAGCCTGTTGTGGAAGAATCCTTGGAGACAGTTAAAACAGAAAAGGGGGCGAAGGATGCAAGAAAACCTACTAACCTGGGAAGAAAAGGAGAATCCTGAGACCTATATGACATTTTTGGGAAACTTTCAAAATAAAGGAATTGGAAAAGGGACACGAAGAGAACATTGAGATGATGATGCTGGTGCTTATCAGTTCTCTCAATCCCAGCAGCTTGAAATATGAGGTACAGCAAGTGCTAAAACACTGCTAGCAGGAACAGCAGTACAACCACTGCACTGGTTGACAACACTGACATAGCATGTTGACAGTTCTAGCTGTGGGGTGAGACTTGGATGATCATCTGCTCAAGTGTTCAGTGACTTTCACTGTTTCCTATTGGACAGTCAAGACTTTAGATGCAGAAATCAAGTTAGTAATTCTGGCAAAACTAATTAAAGAGTTGTGAGCCTCTTGGTAATTGCATTCATTTTAGATTTGCAAAGAGTTGAAGAAAGTTTGCATATCACAACTCTTTGCTGCACACTAATTCACTAATCACTATTGAGCTGGGAAGATTGCCAATAAAAGAAAAATCAGCAATTTCAACAGCTGAAAATAGACTTACGTAGTTCATACCCTAGCTTGTTCTTGTTGTTGTGTTGAATGTCATACCGGTATGCTTTTTTTTGTAAAAGGCTGATCAAAGAAATACAGTCAAGAATATATCCCAGGGTCAGCTCCCTGGAAATGCTGTTAAACATGGCCAACTGGTTAAGTAAGGAGCAACTCTTATTCTAGGAACATTTAGATCAGATAATTTTCTTAGTACTTTGACTTCACATTATTTTTACCTCCGTACCTTCTTTTCTTAAAAAAGAAAAGAGGACAGGGATCGAACTGCATAATTGCCAGTTGCAACATTCAATGGCATGACTAAAAATGAAGAAGCTTATTTTTTAGTGAACAAAATAAAATAAACTGTTAAAATTATATAAAATATTTCCTGCCTAGATACTGCTTGTTTGTAAATCTCAAAGTGCTTAATGCTTCACTTGATGGCAAGAGGTTGAATTTTCCTGATAAAACAAAACAAACCAACCAACCAACCAAGCAAACAAACAAAAATCTCTTACCTCTGTAATAGCTGAATGGCCTGAACTTCCATATTCTATCCTGAGAAGGAAACTGTTTGAAGCCAGATTTTAAATCACATAATATTGAAATAAGTTTTTCCTTGTTTGAATCCTACAACCAATATAGAGTTTGTTTTTTAAAATCAGAACAGTTCTTAAAATATGACAAATTACAGACCCAAATCTCTTGCCAAAGCGCTTGCACTTTGCAAAAAGAAGTGAAAAAAGCAAAGTGAGTATTGAGTCTCTCATATGTTTCTCTTTATGTCTAGTTTTCCTGCTACAACATCCTATAAAAAGTACATTTTTCAGGCAAACAGGAGAGCAGATGGTTCAGCAAGGCCAGTACCTTGCCTAAAAGGAAGTTTTCCATTTACAGAAAAAGACAAAGGACTAGGGGCTTGAGATGACAGCAAAAAATTCGAATTGTCAATAAAACTTTCACTAGAACTTAATAAGATCCTGCAGTCAGCAACAAAACAATGGGATCAATACAAGAAATCAAGGGCTAAAAATATTATGGTCAGATCAAGAGAATATTGATAGCTGCATTTTGAATAGCTGGGAAAGGGAATTATATGTGCATTTTCACAGAGAAAATGTGATTTTATCAAATGCAGTCATGGTAAAATATTTATTTGCTTTTTGTCCTCTTCTCAAATTAAACAATTTCATCATATTTTCTCAGCTATCAAGCTCTAGCCAAGACTGAAGGAAAAGCTAATTTTTGTAGGATCAACATGGCCCAAACAGAAAAATGCATGACTTGTACTTGTATCATACAGGAAAATTAAAGAAAGGAAGGATGGTTTTCTTTATAACCCTTTAAAACAACTGTGGAATGAATGGTGACTTGAATCCCTGTCATAAAAGCCTAGGGAAGTTCAAACTTATAGAAAAGTTCTCTTAGTTCTGCAGGCTGCAGTGTAATTTACATAGGTATTTTTTGTTTGTTTGTTTGATTTTTTTTGTTTTTTGGGGTTTTTTAAGAACAACTGTATTAATTAGTTCCTTATTTTGTGTAGGATACAAATAGCGACTTACAGATAATACAGTATAATAGGGATAAGGCCCATAAATGTCACAGTTACCAAACGGTAACGTTGGTATTATTTCCAAGACACCACAGTATAAGTGTAAGTATGCATTTACTTAATGAGTACAGAATATTGGCTAATACTGACAGTAATTAATTAATCAGCCATATTGCTTGCAATAAAGAGATCAGTGCAGAAGAAAATACTTCAATGACCATTTCATATGCATATGCTTATTCCCAACAGACATTAGTCAATATAGATAAGGTTTCAGCACTAGTAGGCCAGAATTTTATCTTTTGGAGTTAAGATCCTCCCTTGTGGAAATCTAACCTAAAAGCAACCTGACAAAACATCAAAGCCCTGCTTTGAGCAGGAGGCTTGAGAGACGACCTCCTGACATCCTAAATTATCCTGTGTTTCCGTGACTCTAACTGCCCTACATATTTTCATATATATTTTCAGAAAATCACATTCTCAACAAGTATGAACATTGATATAAGCTACCCCAAAAGATGCTGGGTTAGAGACATGATATTGTTTTGTTGGTGCATTCAACCAAAATATAAAGGGAGCCCAGGGGCCTTCAAGTAGGTCAGAATACTTGATTCTCTTCCCATCGCTCTCCTTCTGTATCATTCTGAAGTACAGCTACTTTGATCCTATCTTATGTCTTTGATTTTTCTGAATAATAAACACAACTTTGAAAAACACCCTCTATAGAAAAGCTTGATGCTATTGTACATAATGCTTCATCCCTCCCCAAACCATCAATTTTATTTCATTTGAAAGAATTAATTCCAAATAATTTGGTCAACATAATTTAAAACTGATTTCTATAGGCCCCATTAACAGGGAGCAACAAACATTTCAGCAGGAGCACCATCAGTGCCATTTGCAGAGGCATTGATGGTTCTAGTTAATCCTCTCTGGCATCTCTCTGCAAAATAAATAGCTAGCCAAGATTAGATTAAATAAGTTTTCAAGTGATGTAATACTTAATTTTTACAAAACACAATTTTTTTAAAGAAAAAAACCTCTTTAATTCTTTTTCTATGTGAGTCTATGAGACCACATGCTAAATCTGATGTTATTGCTTTGTTCTTACATACCTTTTGAAAGCCACACATTTTACAGGCTTAAATCACTAGAAAAGTGTTGATTTGAGAAGGTGTTGGTGGGCATTATTCAGTATGGAGAGATGGTAAGAGTTTCTCACCTTTCTCTGTCCCTTGGATCACAGTTAGACCTCTAAAGCAGGATGACAGAGTACAGTTGCTAACCTACCTGGAACAGATCTACAGCTCTTCTACCGGGCAACCTAAACACCATGTCTCCTAAACACAAAGCAGCACTGTCCAGGGACCTTGCTGACCATGGCTGATTACAAGTGTTAATGCCTGGTTGGATAACAACATCCCTATATCATACAGCGAGTCCTCACCAGAGAAAGGAAAATACACATGAACCAGCTCCCAAGTGTGAGCGCTACCCTTGAAGAGAAGTGGGAGCATCAACAATGGGGAAAGAAAGGTAGGAAAAGTTCGGAGAACCTGAAGGTAGTAGTAGAAAGAAAGGATTGGGGAATAGAAATGCATGAGCTGCAATGCAGATGCTGGCTTCGAGGGAGAAGACACGGTGTGTGAAGCCCAGCTGAAAGAAGTCCTTGGCCTGTATGCCATTGTGGGGATGAATAAAAGGTGTCTAGGGGAGAGAGAGCTGGAAAGGAGGAGGTGGAGGTATTACCTGCAGTGGCTTCACTAAATAAAAACTTACCAAAAGGGATCTGAAAATAGTCATCTTTTTTTTGACATTCTGACATCCTCTTGCATGGAATTTTTCCAATAACACATATGCTTGTATCTTAGGTGCAGATCTTTTCACTAACAGTCCTCATAAAAGACAGAAATCCACATAGGTATTTGAGCTGATACATTGGATGAAGTTTACTTTTGGGACTGAAAGATGGAAGTTTTTAAAATGTACGTTATGAAATGCTGTATAAATTATCAATCTGGATTGGAGACATATTCCACCTCTGCTGCACATTTTTACAAATTCCGTTTAGTGCAGAACCATATAAATTTCATTCCTCTTTCTGGATTGCAAAACCACACAGTGTGCCTCTGAAGCGTTCAGTACACAGAGCAGTGGGTCACCATTCCTTAGTCTGTTTTATTCTCTTCTACATCATTTCCCAAAAAAGTGGGAAGAAATTCACTCTTTTCACTCTGCTGACATTTAGAAAGTTGCTGTCACATTAGTTTTCATATATTTTCAAGTTAATTCATGCTGAGTGAACGTTTTATCTTTAGAAGTTTCAGACTAAAATTCCAAGACACTTCCCAAATTCACATAATAGTTTTCAATTACTACTGTTGAATCCAATTTTTACCTCACATAAGAGGAAGTTTGATGCAGTAGGATGGAACTAAGTACCAAAAGGCAGAAGAATAAGTATATTTTTTTTCCTTCACAAGTAAAACAGAAAAGATGCAAATGACTCCATATTAATTTCCTTTCTAATTTGCTATTTCCTTTATTCCATAGAATGTTCTATTTTCCTTTAAAAATAACAAAATTTTAAAGTTGCCTCAAATACCTGAAATAGGCTGAAGTTTATAACATTTGAAAGACGAACAAATTAATTTCTTTTTCTGAGGGTGCCCCTTTCTGCAGGGTCCCCAGTCCCTTTCACATTGCTATGGAAAACAATCTTTCTTTTGGGCAACATGTTATAAAATCTATCAAAAGATATTTAATGCTCCCACAAAATAAACCTTCAGCTTCCTTTCTCTTTCAAAAGGCCTCCCCATGTGTTCTCGCCTTCGTGCTGGAACATGTTGTCAGCACTGACTTAAAAGGTTAAAGTGCTGTTTGTGAATAATCAATACCACCTCCAGCAACTGGGGGCTCCTGGTAGCTATGGCAGGGAGTCAGTCACACCTCCCTCCACATGAGTTAAAAAAAAAAAAGGCAATAATAGAATCACAGAATGGTTTGTGTTGGAAAGGACCTTTAAAGGTCATCTAGTCCAACCCCCCTGCAATAAGCAGGGACATCCTCCACTAAATCAAGTTGCTGAGAGCACCATCCAATCTGACCTTGAATGTTTACAGGGATGGAGCATTGCTGTGGTTCAATCCCAGACAGACAGCAAGAACCATGAAGCCTCTTGCTCACTTTCAGCTGGATCACGGAATTGGAAGAGTAAAAATCAGAAAACTCGTGGGTTGAGATAAAGACAGTTTAATAGGGAAAGCAAAAGCCACACACAAGAAAGCAAAGCGAGGAGTTCATTCAGTGCTTCCCATGGGCCTGCAAGTGTTCAGCCACCTCCAGGGCAGCAGGGCCCCATTGCACATAGAGATTACTTGGAAACACAAATGCTATCACTCCAAATGTCCCCCCCTCCCTCTTCTTCCTCCCACCTGCCTGGTCATTTCAGGTCTGCTGTCCTGGCTATATCTACTCCCAACTTCGCAAGCACCTCCAGTACAGAAAGCAGAAATGGCCCTGGTTCTGTTTTCGTCATTGCTCAGCAATGGTAAAAACATCTCTGCATTATTATCACTACATCTCTATATTACTATCACTGTATTCAGCACAAACCAAAACACAGACCCACTCTAGACACTCTGAAGAAAATTAATTCTAGTCCAGCCAAAACCAGCAGAGGCACCTACCAGCCCTCCGGGCCAAATGTTCCAGTATTTCACCACTCTCATAATAAAAAAAGTTTCATCCTTATACCTAATCTACCCTCCTTTAGTGTAAAAATATTATTCCCTGTCCTATCACTGCCCTGTGACAAAGTCTGTCCCCATCTCTCTTACAAGCCCACTTTAAGTATTGAAAGGCCAAAATGAGCCTTTACCCTCTTCAGCAGCTCTCCCACAAGACTAACGATAGTTTAAATTTTCTTAACATATGGTCTGCCTCAAGCAGCAGAGGTCAAAATATCAAATGTAATGAAAAGGGGAACTTGCTGTCTCATTTATGTGACCTGAGAAAGGCAGTGAAAACAAAATTACGTTTGACTGAGCAGAGGGTAATAAGATCTTCGAGTTACAAGTGGAGTGGGAATTCTCTATGCCCTGTCCTGATAAGGGCAATTAGAGAGGCATTATCGCAATAAAACCAAGTATTCTCCAATAATCAGGTGCAATTCTAGTGAATGTGCTGGTGCTGAGAGATCAGAGCCCAAAGAAGGGAGAGGCAGATAAGCTGGTGTTTGAGATTCATTAGAATAAAGATTTTTTTTAGAGGAGAATTTGAACAAGAAAATGAACCACTTAGATTAATTTAGAAAAATAATTAGCTAGTAAGGAAAAAAATGGTCCAAATATGGAAATAATAATGAAAAATATACATAAATAAAATGTTCATAAAGTAGAAGTCTTTGATTAAGCAGCATCTTCAGCCGTGAAATTGCCTGTGCTTCTGCAGTACTGTAGTGCATGGAGTGCAAACACTTTGAGCTGTCTGAGAAACAGTTTCTTCCAGGTCAGAAAGTGCTCTCTGCACTCATTGTCATTTTGAAATAGTGGTAATTTTTACAGTTCTCTTGAATAGAGGCATGGAACTAATTTTTAAATGACATCTGGTAGAAGTTGTCTGTGCCCATGAGAGCAGGGGTGGAACTAGATGATCCGTGAGGTCCCTTCAAACCCAAACCATTATGTGATTCTATGATATATGGGAAAAAAAATATGGTTAAACTGTTGATAATGCTTCCCATGTGGTTTAAGGAAGCCATGAGAAGACTGCAGCTAGCAGAGCATTTTTGGTATCAAGATACCAAAAACTAAACATTTTTTGCCATCTATGGCAGCTGTACAAAAACTGGCAGATGATTTCTGCCCAAATTAACATGACAATAAAGCACTATTAAATCATCTCTTTCATCATGTACCTATTCATCTTCATAGCTGAAGTGGAATTATGGTTCTTGCACACTGCACAAGGCACATATGTCTCTCAGGGCACAGGACAGTCATCTTCTCTGGGAGAAAAAAATAATGCCTTAGGGATTCACATACTGTTTACACAAAATCTGTGGCTGCTTGCCTCCTTTTGCAAGATTATAACTTTACCATCCAAATGCTTTTCCATGGCAGAAGAATTACTCCTTTAGTTGTGCAACTGTGTTTACAACTGTCTTCCCAGACCTGCTTTTCAATGAAATTGATACCCTTCCATGAATAAGGATTCCGCTTCCCCTCCTGACCCTGCATGAGAGGGGACAGGAGTAATATGTCAGATCCCAGTTTCTAAAAGTTCTTAATTTTCAGTCTCAAGATCCAACTCTGACTTTTGTGACAGAAATATGCACATTTCATACTCTTTGCAGTACTCAAGTTGTGCAACCAAAGCTGTTATTTTGCATATTAATCACATAAAAACCATGTGTGTAGTGGAAGAACTAAGCATAAATTTGAAAGAAGGGCTTCAACAATTGCTGCTGGAGAATAAAATAGGTCAGTACTTTGCATCAAAAACATACCTGTGTGGTGAAAAAGTTCGGCTCAAGTATTTCCTGAAGTACTTTCTTTATTAATATTAGTCCTAATCAGTAAACAGAAACAGATTCAAGGACTACTATACTAAGGAATAGTGAAGATAACTATCATCTTGAGGAATTATACCAAAACCTCATTCAAAAAACAGAGGCAGAAAGAAAATAAATAAGAATGTGAAAATTCAGAGAAATTTAAAAATCAGAACAAAACATGATTTTCAAGTGGTTAGAAAGTTAAAATGGGATATCCTGGAAACTGAATCTGACCCTTGTAAAGTGAAAAAAACTCCCAGCATTAAGAAGAATAACAAATATGGAGTCAATCAACAAGATTAACAGGAATTGGAAAGGTAATAACTAAGATATCAAGAGAAAAGAAGATAGACTTCACATATTCAGAAGCAGGAAACCTTTCAATAAATAAATTATTCAGATGGGCTATCAGGAAACAGTCATTTCAGAGAAGCTAATGTGTAACCTGCGAAGTCCTTGCTCCTCCTGACTAATTTCTTACACCTTCAATAGGCCAATTGATTTCAATTAGTGGTTTCCTAAGGAACTTCAGTGGGAAGTACTGTATAAGATGATTATCATGAGCTAGCCCTAATAATTTGCTTTCTTCTGTCCTCTGTGTTTAACAAAGGAGAATGCTAGGAAGATGTTTGTGAAGAGAACACACAGTCATTGCCTAATTAAATATTTTTGTTTCTGCACCCAAATTTTGCATCATTCTTATAGGCTTTACTAATCAGAAAATGAATAGAAAAACATAGGTGAGCATTATGTTAATCTAAGAAGGTCTTTTATCTGAGTGATGTCTAAAGGAACAAGCCTATCACATTATTAACATTAATCAAACTGTTAAAGTGAAAGTGTACTAACGTCAAGCTTTTACATCAGGACATAAATAATAGCATAACTATGAAATACTTTTATTATTAAATGATCAGTCATTATTACTGATGCTCTTAATAATCCTTCCTGAAGAGATTTTTTCTTTTCAATAAGAAAAAAATCACAAGTACATAATATGCACCAAACTCTCTCCTCCTCTCTCCCCAGAATATTATAAATATATGAAGATGTAGAGCACAGGGTCTAAGACGAAGCTCTGTGTAACCCCCACTAGTGACAGGTCACCAGTCTGATGTTCACCCCATTCACTATTACCTTCTGTGCTCGACCCACAAGCCAATTGCTCACTCACCACATGGTGTGTTTATCTAGCTGTGTGCTGGACATTTTGTACAGAAGGATTCTCTGAGATAAAGTATGGAAACCTTTACTGGAAGCCAAACAGATTGCATTAACTTGCTTCCTTTGATAACTAGGTGGGTTACTAGGAGATAAGCGGGACTTTCCACTCATGAAGAAGCCATGTTGGCTGTGACATATGACTATGTTGTCTTTCAGGTGTTTTTAATACTTCGGAGAATAATCTTCTCCATAACTTTACCGGACACTGAAGTGAGACTGAAAGGCCTGTAGTTTCCTGGATCCTCTCACTTGCCCTTCTTGAAAATTGGGGGAACATTCACCAGCTTCCAGTCATCTGGAACCTGTCTGTCTGTCCAAGACCACTCAAAAATCATTGAGAGAGGTTTTGTGATGACATCAGCCAGCTCTTTGAGGATTCTGGGATGAATCCCATCAGGTCCCATAGATGTGTAGGGATCCACCTGGAGCAGCAGATCCCACACCATTTCAGGTTTACTGAGAGTTGATCATTCTCACAGTAGTGGTCCTCCAGTTCAGCCTTCTGCCTTGCCTGCTTGACTCCTGACATTTGAGAATTGCTGCTCCTGTGCCCTTAGGAGGTGATGTTTGAGAAGTGACCAGCACTGATGGACTCCAGCACCTGCAAAAACATTTCCCAGGGGATCTTGTTTACTAATTCCCTGAGCAGCCTGAAGTCTGCTCTTCTCATGTCCAGAGTTGTTTTTCCTCCTGTCAACAGAGATTTTAAACTCAAACACTTCTTTTTTTGCTGTGGCCAAGACAGCCACTAAACGCCACTTATCAGGTTATGCAAAGGTGTAAAGGTTTTTGCAGAGATGTTCTTATCATGCTGAGACTTGAGAGTAAATGAAAACAAACACCAGCTTTTGCCTGAAAATCCTAGGTTTGTGCTATGACTTTACTATCTTCCTACAAGAAGAAAATTCTGAGAATATAAGAGCACAAGAGATGGTCCCTAATTCAGTTTGACATAACATTTAGGTAACATATCTTGGGAGTAATCACATTTCTTCTCTTTTTAGGTGTAAAGTGTGTTTCTTAGGTCTATAGACAAGTTTCAACTGGTTTAACATTACAACTGGAAGATGACTGAGCCTCATATATGTTACACACCTATGCTTACTGTGAGATGTAGCATTTCAGCATATTACCTCAATTTAACTCTTCATCTAGACCCCCAATTACATGTCTGGAAAGTTCCTTCTCCAGCCACCAGAAAGGAATGTTGTCTTTAATATTCTTTTTATATCTTATTTTATTCTACATGTGTATTTTTACAAGTGTTATGTGTAAAATTAGAGATACAGTTTTCCTCTATACAACACAGGAAATGAACACCCATGGACACAGACATGGGTCTTCTCAGTGTGCCTGTCTTGACTTAGCACAAATATTGGAGGCATCTTTGAATGAAAACACAAAAGGATCTTAGGGAGCAGCAGAAACTAAAGAAGGCATGAATATATCCACAGTTGTCTCCCTACAAATGTACACTCATTTCCTGGAACTCACTTTGCTTCCGAGATACATCCTTTTAAACAAAATATCAGTAAAAAAAAAGCTCTAGATAGTCTTTAAGCACAAAATGTTTTATGATGAGAAATAACATCTCCAAATTACTAGAAACCTCTTGGGGTACAATAGAAAAGCTTGATTTGAGATCCTTTTGAGCTCCCCTTATTGCTTCTAATTGTCAGCTTTATAATTACCAGTCTCTTCATGCATATGCAATCAACATTTGTTGCTTTCAATGGATTATGCCTCACATCGTTGTAATGATCATGTTGCTATTGACTCTGTTTTGTTCATATTGACCAGTCTTAATAGGAAAACAAACTTATTTCAGAAAGAGGTCCAATCTATTGCTGATTTACATGGAAGATCTGACTTTTGGGGCAACATCAATGTTTCGATTATACTGTTCATTTTCAATGACAGGTTGCCCAATAGGGGCAAACCCTTTTCAATAGGGGTTGGCAGCAAATAATTCTGTATGATAGTTAACAGTTTACATACAAGAGATACTTTATATTATTACAAATAAGGAACCCTTTGTTACATACTGCAAATCATCTGTTTTGCCTTCTAAATCAAAAGTCAACACCCATAGATAATATTAATGCACATATTTTTACAAAATTTTAGAGAACAATAGAATTAAGGCAAATCCAGTTCAGAACTGAAGTGCTAAAAGAATTTATATGAAAATGACAGACTATTTAATATTACTGAAGCTTTCCAAAGATATTTCAGCAGCAAGATATAGGCTTCAAATTAAATTTATTATTCAACATGTCAAAAATGCTGTACTTAGAAGAATGAGGGCTTTTTCTTTACACTGGGTTTACAATTTTTTTGCATGTTAATTGAACATCAGGAGAGGCCCAAGAAGAAAGCAAAATTACCAAACTCTATAGACATTTCGATGACGGAAGTCAGTGTTTACAGACTGTGCCAGGATGCACTTCTTGAAAATATACTATGTCAAATGCAACACACTTGCATATAGAGTAAGAGGGATCCATAAGAGGGATTCATTTGGGATTTCATCCTAGTGCTTAATATGAAAAGTAAACATCATTCCTTCGCTTTTGTTCAACTGGTCTTTGCACCAGTCTTTTCAATTTTTAATTGAATTGACTATGTCCTGCTCATTGCAGGAGGGTTGGACTAGGTGACCTTTAAAGGTCCCTTCCAACCCAAACTATTCTTTGATTCTGTGATTTTGGATTTTGAAAAGAAATATTATTGTTTTCTTCTGCCTTCTCCAGTCCCCAGTTATGTATACTTTCTAGATAAGTGACTAATAACAAAGTATTCCACACCCAAAATTGCAGTGGTCTTAAATATTATTCTGACCACTCTGGAAGAGATCTGTGCCGGTAACACATTGATCATGACTACTAAGAGACTAATTTAATGCATGAATTCCTTTGGAAGCTGCTAACAAGAGGTGTTTTTCAGTGTCAGTTCAGCCACGTGAATCCTCATTTTCCACAGAATTATATAAATTAGCTATAATAGGTTCAAGCAAATGTCTATCTCAGTATCTTGTCTCCCACAAAAATTGCCACCAGATGTAGAAAGAAAACTACAAAACAAATGCAAGCATATAATGATACTTTTCCTTGTCCATTGTTATAAGAGGTGATCATGGGGACAGGAATGAAGACCAGTGCTCTATAGTCACTGCTTAATGGCCATCATGGGAACTGCTTGGGCACAGCCATGAGAATTGCCCTGAACAGTGTAACTCATAAGGAATGGAAAAATAAGCATTAGGGCATATTTCACAAGGCTTCTGAGGAATTTCTGATGGGCTTCCAGAAGGGGTTTGTGGGATTGTGTAAAATGTTTGTGTAAAAATGGTTAGGTAAAGATGAGAAAAGGGAAGGCTATAAGTCACAGGGCCCACAGCTGTATGTGCCAGTAATTTGCTACTGGCCAAACTTGCACTTCTGCTGGATTTTGTTGGGTCTATAAAACCTTTAACAAGAACAGTCTGTTGTAATTCTAAGAACTTTTTCTGAAATTGTGACAGAGCAGGTGCAACAACTACCTATTAAAAAGCAAGCTTTTTTTTTTCTCCATATCTTGCATATATCTATGCTGTGTTCCACCTGCAATTTTATTTTTCTCAGTCAGTCAGTCAGTCAGTCAGTCAGTCAGTCAGTCAGTCAGTCAGTCAGTCAGTCAGTCAGTCTCACAATGCCCTTCTGTGACTCTGCAATAGGTTGTTGTTTTTCATATCACAGATGACTTTGTGCATCTGTACATTTTGCTGCACTGAGAAAGCTGACCATCAATTCCAGCCCTTAATTTTTAATGAGTTACTTGTCTATGTAGTGATACTCTCTGTTATCCCTATGGCACTGAAGTTTCTTTGAGAGTCTTTTTGAGTCATTGCTTGGAGAAACAGATGTCATCTGGATTCTGCCTGATCTCATTGCCTGTGATTACTTCAAAAAACTGACGAATTTGTGAAGTGCTTTCTAAGAGCCGTATTGATGCTCCTCCAACAAATTTATCAATGTTTCCTCACTACAATCTGTGTCTTTCCTTCCCTCCTTCCCTCCTCTCCTTTCTTTCCTCCCTTCCTCTAAATCATCTTTTGGTGATTTCATTTTGTCTCTACATTCCTGGGCAACTTGGACAATCTTCTGTCATAGTTCATAGACTTTCTTATTCTCTAAATGTGCTCTAATTATTTTTAATATCTTCTTTTATTTCTCTGGAGCCTCACCTGCAAATTCTTCCCTTGACTGAGATGAAGTTGCTTAGTAGTATAAGCACCCTTGACTTTGGGAAATGCTGGACCTTTTCTGCATTTAAATGCTGAGTCATTTCAGACTTATTTTTTAAAAACTTTCTTCTGAAAATTTAAATCTGGACAGAATTAGTCCTCCCATTCATATTTCCATCAAAATTAAACAATCAAGTTGCAGTCAGTTGATCCAAACCTTTTTGCTTATAGTTACATTATAGATGAATGGGTTAGCTAAAGTAGGCCCAAGACAGGGTCACCTGTTCTTGGATGATTGTTAATTAAAAAAGTGAATAATCTTGTTACTACCAGAACTGTTAGACCTTATTATTAGGAATAACATATATTGCCTAACAAGTGCTTTGGAAGTTAATGTTTCTCATGAGGATAACATTTCTAAAGCATTTCTTTCTGCAGAAAAATTAGCCAGATCTGACATAGTGGGGTTCAACAGCAGGATCCTATCACTCACTACTGTAAGACAATTCTTCTTGATTCTTCCCCCAGTTACATCATTTTAAGGGGGGCTCTATTTTGGCTTCTACTATTTTACTGCCAATTAAGGACAATAAAAGAGAATACGTAACCATTACATTACTTATGAGCAACACTCAGTTCAAAGTTTAGTTTCAGTCATTGCTCCCCAGCCCTGTTTCTCTAAGTCCACCCTGTGCTGAATTTCACCTTGTCCTCACCTCCTGTTAATTCTTCCATTTGGTTGCCTATAGTTTTGTCATTGCTTTACAAATCCTTTATACACTGGTGTGTTCAACTGGCCACTGTCTGTCCCATCTTTCATTAGCCACTAATTGCATTGCAGCCCAGTTTTTGCTGTTATCAATATTAGCACTGTCTTCCTCATTGATCTCTCATTTTCTGCTTAATGATATTACTTCATCCACTGTCACTTTTTAATTCCTCTTTGTTTTATTGGAGGTTTTATGTCCTTTTTAAACTAAGCTCCTTGATCAGCCATCATGTAGTCTGGCTCTGCTATGCTCCATTATCCCTCAATGCTCCTTTGGCTGCAATCAAAGGCAACTGATGCAAAGAAGTTTAATGTAAATTTTAATGATCTAAGAAGCTTGAATTAAGTGCTTTTGAAATCCAGGTACTGACTAAGCTAAATACACTACAAAAAGGTGACAAGTGGTTTGGAAAAATAATTTTAACATTATTTAAAACTGCAAAATTCTTCTCAGGTTGGATAGGGAGTGCTTTGGAAATACAATACTAAAGTTTAGCCTATTTGTTCTTCAGTGCAAGGAATGAGAAAGCTGGGTAATGAGGATTAACATGGAACACGTTATTCTGTGTTAGCTGTGCCAATCATATTTTGTAATTAGGAGGTACTTGAACTAGGGACTAGGCCAAGCACCAAGGAATTTAAGAGAACTGTTTCTATTCATTAATAAAAAATATTTAGATTGGTCTATAATAGCCAGAATTTGATGCAGCTTTCAGTGAAGTTAATGGTGATTGAGGGGAATAGAAGCCAGTTTAAAACACTTCTCAGCTGACCTTCTGTACACCTTAGTGTTCTGAGGTCTCAAACATATGCATGTCTGAATGGCATTATGCACAATACTAAGGATAGACGGTTGTCTTTCCTATTTGAGTTTCCTTCATTGCAGGAATCCTTTACAGGTTTTGGCTACTGAGAAATGTATATCCTCAACAGTAGAGGTTCAAATCTGAATTATCCCTTCAAATTTATTTCATATTCTCTTGAAAAATAGTTTTAAAGAGTTCACTGTTTTTCTGAGGGATCAGACTGAAGAGCAATATATTATAAAAATGGTGAGAGATCTAGACAATCAAAGAGAAAAACCAAAACCTACCTGAGAAATTATCTTTTTTTTTTGGCAGAGTCCTCAAGAATACTTTTCTGAAGTATGAGATTTGCTCTTGAAGAAAATGCAGCAATTCTGCCAGAAGTCCAGGTCTCAGTTTCCATACTTATTTAGCTTTTTCTTACACACAGCAGATGATGCTGTGAGGTGTCCTCTTCCCAGAGAAGGGGAGTGCCTCAGTAAATTAACTTTTTTAAAGTTTAAATCTTAAGTATTATTTTTCAGTATGAGATGTATGCAGTAGAGATGGCTTTACAAAGAAAACTTTGCTTTGAATTGGAAGTAAAATAAGGTCATTAGAAAATTCTGTCAGGAACTCAGGAGTCACCTATTTATATTCTAACATAACTTTTGGGCCGCACCCTAACTGAAAACTTCTAAGAAGAAACTGCAAGAATTCCAAATAGTAAATAGCATGGTTAATTATTTTAAACAATTTTTAACCCACCAAGTTATAATCTTCATTAATTAGTTCTGAAAGGTTATTTTCCTTTCATACATTTTAGTTGTGAGGGAAAATTATGGCCTGTAAAATGAGCCTGACAGAAGAGGGAAGATATTGAAAAGAAATGATAAAAAATAAGAGAGCAAGAAACCTGATTTTTTGATTTGTGAAGGTACGATTTGGGCTTTAAAAATAGTTTCTGAAGATGACACCACAAGGCAAATTGTATTTTTTCTGCCACAAAACCAGGATTAAAGCTGACAAAATAGTTTTTTTAAAAATGCACCCCAACCATACTGCATAGCAATTGGACATCAAAAATTTATCTTATGGCTATATGCTACACATATAAATAATCTAATACTCTTTTTAGAACAAAGAGCTGCACCATATAACGAAAAGAGTCTTTGTTGTGATCATGACAAATGTATTGTGAGGTTTGCTGACACATTTTTGGAGCTAGAATGTTGACTTTTTACAGAAATATTTTTTTGTGATAATTTAAGTCAGAAACAAAAGAAAAATTTCTTCCTCCAGAAAACCTCCTATGACCCTCTAATCCGTTCCAACCTGCTCCAGTTCAGAAATTCCAGCATTTGGATCTTGTGATCCCTGTCTCTTGCAGTACCCTCTCCCACGATGCCCTAACCACCCTTTCCCCTCGTCATCATTTAAATTGCTGCCACAGCTCCTGGTTGCTGGATGGTGAAGAGGCATCTAATATGGCTGGTTCTGAACCATTCAGATAATAATTGGTTTGTTGGCACCATCTCAAATTAAATAGCTTGCAGCAGCTATTCCTCTGGTGGGTGAGGGAAGAGGGGAGAGGAACAAAGAACAGAGATCTTTCTACTCCCTCTGCCTTCTATAAGAAAGTAGAGGAGCATAAAAGCTTTGTGATCTCTCCTGAACCATTACATATGGCTGGAATTATTCAGTCGGTTACCAAGTTCTCTGGGAAGTGAGGGAAGAAGACAAAGGGACAGATTTAAAAAGCCTAATTTCCTTAGAAAGCAAGGTTAAAAAATAAATAATAAAATAAATAGATAAAAACTGAATAATTATGTTTTCATCAGTAATGTTTCTAACTAGATGCCAAATAATGCATTGAAGTTTCTTTTTCAAGTAGGTTTTGCAGAATCTAGAGAGTAAAGAGAGCATACAAACAACAGCGCCTAACTGGCTCTCAAATGTGACATCTTTTGAGACTTACTGTGTTTTTCTGGCATTGGCTGACCTAAAACTGCACAGTTAATGCAGAATGAAGAGAGATGCTGGACATCAGTGGGCTATTGCATCTAGGGGAGAAAAGCATAACAAGAATCAATGGCTGGAGACTGCAGCTAGACATATTCACACTTATAATGAGACAATTTTTTAATTGCAGTGGTAATTAACTATCAGAGCCATCAAGCAGAGTGATGATACTTCTCCAGTTGTTGAAATCCTCAGATCAAGACTGACGGCTGTTCTGGGACATAAGCTTGAGCCCATTACCAGTTATTTGGCTTACTACAGAGCTTAACTAGCTGAAATTGTACTGCTGGTACAATTGCTGGTGTTATATTTAGCTCAGTCTAAGTGATCTAGTGATCCCTGTTGGCCATCAAATGTATGAACTGATGAAGAGAAGCTGACATAAAAAGTTGGAATTTGCAAACAGCCACAGTTGAGGGAATAGAGGATGCTTCAGTTCGGTGGTTGAACAGCAAAGAGAAGAGTGGCTTGAGCTGACTGAAATAAGTTTTATGCAGAATTTGAGCAGTGCTAAAGAGGAATAAGAGAAAATAGGCTAATCAAAAATCCTTCATTCAAAATCTTTGCTGTAAGATTATTTTCTTTTCATTGGGGACAGCTTTGAAAAGGTTAAAATTTTCCTTCAAAACACTGAAATTAAGTACCTTGTATATAAAAAATTTTCCCTCAACAAAAGCTGTGATGAATTGGATGCAAAACGTCAATAAATATCTGGTTTTCATAGTTCCTTTTTTGCTGAACATACATTTTTTTCAGGGAAAACAAATACATTCAGTCAGACAAGGAATGAAAAGCATATTGATAAGAAAGGTCAAAGGTGTACCAATAAATATTACTATACATGTCCTGATAAAGAAAGAATGATTGGATTGACAGGTAAAGATTACTCAAGGAAAAACTAAAACATGGTTAGTATGATCAATAAGAAAAAGTGCCCTACCATAGGTTAAAACTGAAGTTAGTTTTAAATAACATCTTGATAACATTTTCTACATATTTTCCATAAATATGAAATTGAAAAAGACAGAGGTGAGGGATGGATCAGTTGACACTTGTGTCAGACAAGGGTAATGGTTTATTCAGATTAATACAAATTAATCCAATGCAATACTTGAATAAGTAGCGAACCAATACTTATTAAAAAAAATTAATCAAAATAATACTTACAAGATGTTTGACAATTTTTTGTGAAGTTTTCATAATTTAGCTGTAACTTTCTACTAATTTATGTTCAAAAACTTTATACAAGACACAAAGGCTTTTTGACACTAAGATGGTGAGTGGCTTTCTTTAACTGCCTTCCTTCAGTGGCTCCCCTGTGACAATCATATAATATGCCATGGTCCACCTTCTACCACTGAGCTTCCTACATGGACAGCACATTCCTCCAGGTTTCCTCATGAATAAAGAGTCAGCTTTACTTCTTAAGAGTAAATAAAGAACATCAAAGGCTACAAAGAAGAACCCAAACCTTCTCATTTAGCTATTCTGCCTATAACAGTCTCTCAACTCACAACTGCCTTGAACCTTTAACACTGTGCTAATACAGACATATATATATCTCCTGTCTGTTGTCAAAGCCAATTTTAAAACTGGTCCTGTAAACTCTGCTTTTGAAAAATCTTTATTTCTACTCAATAGCAAAAAGAATTATTCTCATGCTTCACACATAACTGAACAAAAACTTCTCCACATCAATACAGAGATTCCCAAGCTGTTAAGATAGAGTCTGTTTGAACATGTTAGCATTGTCTGCTTTTTTCATAGATTTAGATTGCTGTCATCCATGTGCTATACACACAACAAATCTAACACTTTAAATTCCTAATAGCTTTTAGACCACCAATGAAAGCATTTACATATTAAAACACAGTAAAAATGACAAAATAAAAACCCAAACCTACTCCTCTGCCCCAAAAAATCCCAAACAAAACTAAACAAAACAAAAGCAAAAAAATGTGGTATATGATGTAAAAAGGAAAAGGGAAAAATCTACATTCTACTAATGTATAATATTTTTTTCTAATCTATGTTTGTCTTCTCTGACCTTTTCATCCCATAAATATTAAGAAAGAGATGATGCAAATAAAATTATACCTAATACTTAGGCTGAGAAGTTAGAAGTTACACTCTAGATCACATTAATATTTTCTCATATTTTTCCAAGATCAACACATGCACACACAGAAAGACACCCATACATACAGAGTGAGCATCAGGAAACTTTTAGTTCCCTTAAAATGCATCTTCTGTACATTCTTCATTTGCAAAGAATAATAGGTTTTATTTTCTAAAAATGATTATTCTCATTATTTTTCACATCTGCAAGAAAGCTAATCCTCATAAAGATGGATTAAAAATCCCCACAACACTTTTCTTCTGTGCTTATCCACTAATTTAAACAAAACATCATAGAAACACTTGTTAGGGCTCAGTCCTGATTACTTTAGATGAGTTTAGTTTTGTCTTCTTATACTAGATTTCAACTTCAAACTTTAAATCTCTCATTCCAGGTTCAGCACTGATATTGACTTTCTTCTCAGTACTTCAACATGCTACTGTCACAGATCTCTTGAGACTGCCCCTTAATACTTCAGGTCATCATCAAAATAATGATTTTTTTTTTCTTTCAGTTCTCAGAAAAAGATACAAGCAATGGTGGCTTTTCACTAAATATAACCTTGAGTAGAAGTTTACTTGGAAACACTCATAGAAAGCTGTCGTTTATTACTGGAGCTAGCCATTGACATCTTTTCATCAGTGAGATCTATCAAATCATACTAAAACTGTGTCTAAAGTGGGAGGGGGCCATTTCAAGGTTACAGAGCCAAGATTTTTGGGAAGAAAATATTTGTCTTCCATGAGAGCACCCAGAGGAAGACAGCACTTTGAAAATTTTCAGATAATTTCTGCTCAGTGAGTTTAACCTGGCACACTGCAGAAATGAATCAAATTATTCTAGAGAAACATGGAAGCAAGGAAATGAATATTTGAGCTGCATGCAAATGTCCTGCTTTTGGAGGTGGTATTTAGTACTGCAGAGAGAGAAATCTGGCTGTGATGAACCACATTGTCGACTGAACTGCAAGTCTAAGTAGTAACCAATCTTAAGTAACTTTTAAAACACAGACTTTCCTTAGGAAATGCTCCACCAGCTTGACAGATTAAGAAAAAGACAGCCCTTCTTTCTCCAACACAAGGCACAAGTGTATACTCAATTTAAATACCTCATCTTCTGCAGCAAGACTGACTTGCTTTAAGACACAACTCTGTGAGACACTACAAGCACAGTTCTGGCTGGGTTTTCTCCAATGCACCCGTATGCTGACCTGAGCAGCTCAGTGTACATGAAAACTGAGGGAACTAAAATTTCCATTTTCCATCATCTCTCTTAAACAGATATTGCACAGTTTGCGGAATGCCAAACAGATGCAACATAGGTGAGAGACTGCTTTTTGCTCAATTCATCCTCTTGAACACTGTGAAAATCACCCAAAGATACAAGGAAAAACTCTGTTCCATGTGCTAATTTACTCTCCCTCCATAACCCCATGCAGTTCCTTTTCATTCACACATAGCCCAATTGCAACTTGACACAGCTCCATAAGAAGAAAAGCTGACATTTATGTGCTTCACTAACCCCTTTCTGTTCATTCATTTCCTCTATTTCTGGCTCCCTTTGACCCATATTTTAACTAAACATTGGAGACGTTATTAAAATCAGACTATGTCTTTTCCTTCCAACATAATATTCCCATTACACACAGCACAGGCATTGCCGTACAGCACAAGATAGCTCAAGGATCAGTGCTAAATCTGCATAGCATGTTTGGTAAGATGCTCTGCTTTGAGGACACCACATCAAGTTGGAAACAAACTTTGCAAGAAAAATTCCTTGTGCCATAACTTTATGGGACATGCAGACTATGCAGTATGCTCTGTATGTGTCAGCAAATGTACCCACTGAGCGCAGGGTATCATAGAATCATTGAATAGTTTGGATTGAAAGGAACCTCTAATGATCATCTAGTCCGACCCCCTCATCTAGTCCAACTCTTTTAAGTAAGGAGGCAAAAAGTATGTGCCATGGGAATTTTCTTAGGCTGTAAAGTTAGGGCAACTGTCTTGTTATAAACCAATTTGGCAGTGATTTTATTCAACCAGAAATAAAAGCCTCAGTTTCAGTACCTAATTCAAAGCCAAACCACCTTTGATGCCACTGCATGATCACTTTATTTCAGTCGTAGTCTTCATTAAGAAACATGTTTCCTGGGGTCTTTCAACCAGTATGCAACCCGTAGTTTAGTAAATAATATCTCTCTGACAACTTCCTCACATTATCTTGAAATACGAATCTCTTTTTTTTTCAGTCTACATATAATTTTTTGTTGTTGTTGTATCCAAATGTAGAAGGTGATATTGTGTACTGTAAGTATTGAATATAATTCAATGACTGTGTTATGTTCTTAAAGATCGTATTCTCACTGTGTCAACAGGCAACCTGTCTCACTCTTTGTGATTCCCAGCCTTTTATGTATCAGTATCACTTATGTTATATTTTAATGGCCCGTGAACAACATAGGGGATACTTTTATGACAGTCATGTGTCATTTTCCTAAAACTGTGACTCCTTAACCTTCTGAGAACTCTCTGATTACCTGATGTGTGGTAGCAAATGAAATTCAGTAATTACGCATACATCAAAATAGTCTAAAAATAGAAGTGGCTAGTAGCAAATTACAAAGGCATAAGAATGGAAGAAGCAAAGTTTTTGAAAAAGGGAGAATACAGACATTGTTGCTAGACAATGCTTTCTCAGTTAGAGATAAGGAGTCATTTGAGCAGCTTGAAGCAACATATATCTTTAGATATACAAAAGTAACTGGATGTTCTTTAATGAAGGCAAATAGTGATGGTACACTCCCACCTAAGTAACAGTGTTTTCTGATTTATAGTCACCTGATTACTGACACCAAACCCAATGTTTCTGTTCAGTGAAAACATATGTCCTTGAAAAGTTCTTAGCCCACACTTTACAATAGTCATTTAGTCTGCCTTCACACACACAAAAAAATAAGCAGGAAAAGAGGACAAGTATTGATTAAGGAAGAATATTAGAAAGAAGGTCAATATGAAAACTTCTAAAATACTCTCTAACAACTGTTACTCCAAAGATTCATGCATCCAGTCTCCTCTTTTTGAGTGTGACTAATTGCTGAGATAGAAATCAAGCAGACAGAAGTATAGAGCTATCCTCCACATGGTAAAGGCTTCCAGAATACAGGGACTTCCTGAAATGGAAGGTGTATTCAGACTTACCTCTTAATAGTTCTTAGTGCACGTATTGTCAAAAAATTGTATAATAATAAATGAGAATCCCATCATACTTTTGCCATCTGCAACATCCTCTGATACAACAATTACTCATGTATCAAGTTTGACCTTATAAACCTGCTGCCAGACTACTTCTATGTTCCTTCTCATTCTTATAAAGGAAGAAATAAAAAATCCAGTTGTTGTGGGTTTCTGTGGCTGGGTTTTGGTAGGGGGAGGGGTGGCTTCTGTTAGAAGCTGCTAGAAGCTTCCCCGGTCCTATGGAGCCAATGATGGCCAGGTCCAGGAGGGACTTCCTGCTTTTGAATCATAGTACCGTCTCTGTGTGATAACATACTTAAGAATAGAGGAGTTGTTGTGCAGTTAAAATTCCAGCCATGGATTAGCAACGCAGACATCAAGGTCAGTGCAGGAGGAGGAGGAGAAGGAGAAGGTGGGATCCCACGGGAGCAGGGGAAGGACTCAGATCTATGGCCCCCTTAGCCTGTGGTGACGACCATGGTGACGCAGGTTGTCTCCCCACAGCCCATGGGGGACCATCGGGGTGCAAAGACCTCCCTGTCATCCATGGAGAAGCCCATGCCAGAGCAGGGGGATGCATGAAGGAGGCTGTTACCTGATGGGAGGCCCAGGATGGAATGGAGTCCTGCAAGAGACTTGTGGTCATGGCCTGTGGAGAGAGAAATCCACACTGAAGCAGGTACAGCTTATCCATAAGAGATTGCACCTCACGGAATGACCCATGGGACAGAAGAAGACTGTGTCTCATGGGAGGGACCCCATGGAAGCCAGGGGAAGGACTCAGAGCTGTGGCCCCCCTGTAGCCATGGTGAAGACCATTGGTGAAGCAAATTGCCCCCTTGCAGCCCATGGAGCCTGGGTGCAGAGACCCGACTACACCCCATGGAGGAGTGACTCACAGGACAGCAGATTGGGAAGAACTGCTGCCTAAGGGTTTGGACTCATCATTAGCAGTGGGAAAAACAACAACTGACTGCAACCCTCTCATTTCCTGTCCCCTACACCACTGGGGGGAGGAGGGAGAGCATGGAAGCAGGGAGGGGTGGTGGAAGAGTGCTTTTAAGACTGCTTTATTTCTCACTTTTTAGCTCTTATCCTGTTAATAATAAATTTAAGCATTATCCTGAGTCTGGTTTTGCCTGTGAAGTTAATGAGCCTCTCCTGGCCCTCATGAGTCCTTAGCTGGGTTTTTTTTTTCTTTCCCTCTGGGAAAGAGGAAGGGGGCCCTGAGGCAGTTTGGGTGGACACCGGGTGTTCAGCCAGGGTCAAACTGCTACACCACTTGGTTCAGTTGGGATTCTGTTCTATTTTCGAACACCAAATCCCAGTATTCCAGCTCACTGTTTTGGGGCACCTGGGCTAACACTACTGCAGTTTCCAATAGCAAGTATAGTAGACAAAATTTGTCCCTTAAACAGCTGTTTTGTAGAAATTCTGAGAATGATAACAACAGAAGAATGTTTATCTACCAGGAAAACAAACAGGCATCCTCAATTCCTTGTGCATGTGAAAGAAGAGGCTTGAATAACCCACAGGAGCTATACAGACACTCAATATGTTAACCATAAAATTGCAGCTTATTAGCCATAGTAAGCTAACAGGAACATTGTGTACTAACAAGTGCTGTTACCACTGTCAATGCAAGGATGTCACATGAGAATAACAATGAGGAAAGAAGGTGATATATCATTACATTTAGGAAAAATTAAGAATATTCAGTTTCATTTCTCCTCTGCTAAATCCTTTAAAAACTAGTGATTGAATCAAATCTTTGCCTATAGCAGTGACAGAAAAAAACCATGAATTTTCTGAGAAAAATATAAAATATAAAATCAGTAAACGTTTTTAGACATTTTGAAAAAGTAAGCAATAGCAGGGGGTAGACTTAGAATTAGGGGAAAAAAAACACAACACAAACCAATATTTGAGCAAATGATAAAACAAAGAATACAAGAAGTGACAATTTCACATATTACAGGCAAGAAAAACCTGAATATATTTCAAAATAGCTTCCCACACATTGCTAAGAGAAATTAATGAAGGAAAATTGGAGGACAGGAACAGAAGAGGGGAAGGAAATTACAAATCTTAATAATAGAGCTTGTCAAGAGAGTCATGGAAGTCAAGGTGCAATACTTACGACTTTCTGCTTCCTGAAATGCTTTGCAAGTGATGCATCACCCTTCTCTTAAACCTGGCTAGTGCTAGCCTCCTGACAGGAAGTTGCAAGAAATCCTACAGTAAACAGCTGCAGAAGTGCTGGTGTTTTTACTTCTGCTCCATAAAGTTGGTGGCCTGTTTATTCTCCGAACAAGATTTTATAGTCCTGATCTGTCTTCATTGACTTAACTAGATGATCAAATGTCACATTCCTAATAAAAAATAATAATAATCTTGGTCCAGTCTAATATGAGTATGGATGTTCTCTTCATCCACATAAGCGCTCCATAATTTTTGATACCTAGTAAATTCTTGGCATCAGTGATATTTTGTGACAGAAGGTTTAATGGATTAAAAAGTCCTGAAGGAAATGCTGTTTTTCAAAACATATAATTTAACTTTAAGCTGTATTACTGAATGGTAGTTGTCAAGAATGTACTTTGCCTTGTCAGTCAGTATGATTAGTTCTCCAATGCTTCAGTGCTTTAGTGCATCTCTAATAGGCTATTACTTAGCAAAAAGAAAGGAAAAAAAATCTTCAATGGTCTGGAAAAAATCATTATCTAGTTTGCTCTAAACCTTTGACCCCTTGCAGTCTGTATCTTCTGAATTGTGGTTGTTCACTTTCTGAAGTCTTTTGTCAATAGTAATTTTGACAGGGAGTTACTATTTTCAAAATATTCACAGCTTCTTTTTGAATTGAAATCAATAACAAACATTAGAAAAGAGAAAAACAGCATTACACAATCTACCCTGCATTTTCCTTGAGAATTGAAACCTATTTTATGCTGAATGGTGTCATCTAAGAAGATCTTATAAAAAACATCAGCAACCTATTAGTTACCTTTGAACAGGTGACCAGTATGGGACGTATCTTTTCACCAGGACATGGTTAGTCTGGGAGCACTGCAGCATGACACAGTCAGCTTGAGGGCTGCAGCCTTGAAAAACCCTTAAACAGAAGACACTTTTTATCTCTCAAGAAGCAAATTGTCTGTCTAATAAGCAACAAGTAGATAACACATCTTATCACTGGCGTACTTTTGAGTTACTTTAGTAACACAGAGGAAAATTGCATGTTATTTTACTGCTTACAGGGTTTTTTCTGTTCTGTTTTCTGTCCAAACATTCAGTGCAGGTGAGAACGCATATTATATTTCTCCGGACAGATACTACTTTAAAAGAAGGTAAGTCTCATCCTGTCAGCCCACGCAACCTGTAAAGCCAATGTTTTTTTTTAACCTATGTAAATCTTCCAGACTGGGCCCTTGGGGTCTGTCATGCATGGTGTTTGGTTAATTTGCTCATCATTTGCTCAGTTTTATACTATGTTTTCTGCACGGTGCAGTTGGATAATAGGGAGGAAGCTTTTTCCTGGCAGCTGTGTTATGAACAGGGTCTAAGAGTTTGCCTGTCGTGAAAACAACTGGGCATTCCAAGACCAAGCAGCTTCTCAGGGAGAGAGACAGGCAGAAGAGAGAGAGGTGGATGCAAACATGCAGGAGATGGAGACTGTTGGCAGTGAGGAAACCACCTGTCCTCTTAGAAATCATGGAAAGACTTGCCCTTAGGATGAACAGACAACTGTGCAGAATTCACTTCATGTTGGACGACCTTGGGAGCTGTTAAGAACAACCCTAAAGAGGAAGAAGCTGTCTGACAATTAACTGATGTACAAACACTTTTCTTCACTTTAGTCATAGCCCTGAGTGCTGGTTTAATTAGTTCTTCACTGGTCTAGTTCATATTCATGTAAAACCTAGTTTCTGAGATTCCAAGTTAATTTTCTGCTTCTGTCTGATCTCTTTCAGGTGAAAACATAGACACAATTACCCTGGTCAACTTAGAATTCCTGCAGGCCTTGACTATTTTTACCTAACTCTTTAGCGCTTTGACAAAGACAATCTGACAAAAGGATATGAAGTCTTCACATGTGTCAACTGGCCACTGTAAGCCTCGGAGACCTACAGAGAGCACAAATTTCCAAGAAAGTATTAGGTCCTATAATATGATGTAGATAGGGGATACAGTTTGTTCAACCCATGCTGCACAAAGACCCGACCTTTTTATCTTTGGTGCAGAGGATTTAGATCTCAATAGAAGTAAGCTTAACTAGAGGTCTGCTATTAAATCAAAACTCATTCCCTGACATGTTTTTTTCCAGTGAAGGAAAAAAAAGTTCAGTAGGGAAAAGTGCAAAATTAAAGGCTGGTAGGTGAAGGTGCTTAAAAGTCAAGGTCTCAAGGCTGTGGATGCTTAGGATGCTCTTATCAGCTGAAAGGAAATGCCAAGCTCTAAATACTGATAATTTTTAGTGTCCTTTGGCCTCATTCTGAGACAGGGTCTCTTATTACTTTAAGAGAGTAAGATAGGACTTGCCAAGCAAAACAGAAACGCAGAGATTCACAGTTGAGAAGAGTTGGCATCATGTGCCCCTAGAAACAAACATTTTAATGAACACATCAATATCATTCCTATACTCAAAGCTCTATAAAAGGCACAGTTAACTGTGTGTCACAAACATGATAATAAAATGCAGCCAAATAGAAACAGAGTCAAATAACAGTCCTATAAACAGTAAAACAAATGGAATATTTTTAGTCCTGTTTGAACTACAAAACATACCGGAGATTCAATTGATAAAAAGCACTAATTATCCTGACTCAAGGAATCCAAGGATACCTCAGGAAATACACATTACAGAAGGACAGTCTGGCCATATGTATTCTGGCAAGGTCTGAGGGTTTTAGCTGATTTAACTGAAGGAACTGTCATAATTAGAATCCCTAAATAAATTTAGGTAGTGTCAGAAGTAATATCTCCTTTTTGAAACAGATAAAAATCTAGATTGTGCTGTAAGAATAAAGCAGCAAGTAAATGAGGACACTGAGAAATGTGATTGTGGGACAATCAGAAATTATTTAAACTCCAGGAAGCAAATCCTGTGATTTCCGCTATCTTGGATTCAAAAAGAATTTATTTATAAAGTAGAGAAGCTTGCCTGCTGCAGGCTCCTGGGATATCAGAATGCAAGAGCACTGCCACTCTAGCACAGAAAGGACATAACCATTGTGCAGAAGCACAAACCCTTCAGTTCCTTTCAGACACATTTAGCTATTATCTGTACTGAAGTACTAACCTTTCTCATCTTTGTGCTTCCTTGAAAAGCATGGCAGGAGGCCAGTGAAAGGATGTCTTTAATGATACCAGAGTCTATTGCAAAACTCAAAGACTTTAGAGATTATAGCAGTCATAACCAGTTCCACACACAACGTGTCCCAGAGGAGCGTGAAAAGTGGGGACAATAAAGGAAGAATGCATCACAAACAGTGCTCAGGAAATGCCACAGTAAAAAGATGGGTGTTTGAAGAGCAACAGATGACCTGCTTACCCTCAGCACAGTATTCAGAGTGCTGTATACAGCCATAGTACATTTCATAACTCCCAAAATAACCACAGTGAATCACATGGAGCTTTATACCTATGTCTGTACTCAGGTTGTCTATCAGTTCTATTTCACATCCCTGTTGTGTGTGAAACACAATACCCTAGAAACAATACTACCTGCTTCACATGGTGCTATATAGACTATGAGATGCCTTGTACTTAGAGAGTGTTGGCTGACTAATCAGAGTTGCAATGACAGGTGCACATCACACCCATGTTTTCCTTTCTCTGCCCCTCCTTAGAATAAAATTAGCATAATTCTCTGAAGCATCTATTATAATGGACACTGGAATGTATTATTGCATTGTAAGCTACCCATGGGGGTACCTTCTTCCTTATCCATCACTAGAAGAGTTGACAGCGCCCTGAGAAAGCAGGATGCTTCATTTTGCAGGTGGAGTTCACAGGGAAAGGATCAGACCTGCAGTGAGTGGCTCTCCCTGAATCAGAAATTGTTCCTTTGCATGTGCCAGAAGGAGGATTATCACACAATGCTCCCTTCTGAAGTGTTTAAGGTTATCAACCTGTTCTAATACCTGAAGCCCTGGCTTTTCATCTGTAACTGTTACAAGGTGCTATTCATGGGTATAGGTTAGTAGATGGAATTTAAAATCACTGATAAGAAAACAAAGAACATTCCTTATTTAAACAAACAAACAAAACAAAAAGCACAAACAAAAAACCACAAACAAACCAGAAGTCTCTGGTTTTGGTCCTTGATCTCTGAAAAAGGTTAGTCACAATGAGACTTGTCCACAACACAAGCCAAAATTTTTTATGTTTGTGAGTCAGCCTTACTCTTGCAATCACCTTTCTCAGCAACGGGTTCATTCTGATTGTTATAAATCTGGAGCATTTACAATGCAAACCCTCACTGATGGCATTTACTGAGAAGGTTCAATGCCATGGCATAGTCTTTGTCTTTCTAATAGTACCCACAACATTACACTGCATGATATTCAAGTCAAGCACTTAATACAAAGCTTCTCCAGAGGTGCTGTGTGTGGGATGCCATACTAATTTCAGAGACAACCAAAAGACACAGATATTTTGTCCACCACTGCCCTGTGAGTGTGATGGAAATGAACCAATGTTCATTTCAAAGTAAGGTAAATTAAAAATGGTACCAGCAAGTCTGTGGGTTATAGTGACAGTACTATGATGCTTAATTATATTTAGTCATAATTTCCACAGTCTGCAAGCTCTGAAAACACACACATGAGCAAATACACATACTCAAAAAGGAAAATATTGCAAGTTCAGTACATTACTGAAGGAAGTTTGCGATGGGGTTTATTCACAAGGTCTCATCTCTGCATCTGAAGACACTATGCTAAAAAGTGGAGTTACTATAAAAGAAACATTAACTCCTCCATGTTCATGGTGGTCACATAGGTTTTCAAAAGGAAACTGTCTGCACTGTTCCCAAATGCTTGCCCTTGCCACCAACACTCTCCCACCCCATTTATGTCTCCATCTCACACTGTCTTCCCTACTGGCTCTCAGATCCTCTCCGTCCTTCCAGGGCTGGACAAAAATCATGAGTCATCAGTTAACAATGGATCACCACCTACGCTTCCTTCCTCAACCACCTTCTCAGTTGTCCAGTGCCTAACACGGACACACAGACCTATATTCAGCCTTTTTTTCCCAACATCACAGCTTCCTCTTATTCTGCCTGTAGATAACACAGCAGATCTCAGCGTTACTGTACTTAAACCTGAGCAGAGGTACTGCTTCAAGGCAGCACAACTTTCAGACATGGTCCACGTGTCTTATGGAAACTTGTGTTTACTGCATCACACCCATTTTTCTTTCCATTTCAAACAAAAAAAAGCCTCAAGAAGCTATTTTGGACTTGAAAATAATTTATGAATAAAATGGAAGAATTTTCCTGCTGCAGGCTCCTGACAGATCAGGATGCAACATCCATGTGTAGGCTCCTCAGGAGTTGATTAAACCACTTCTCAAACTAGATTTTGCTATAGGAAAGAGGGAAGGAGGGAAGGAGGGAAGGAAGGAACGAAGGAACGAAGGAAGAAAGGAAGGAAGGGACTATCCAAGAAAAAAAACTACATTACCTTTGGTTTGGTTGGTTTTGGTTTGTTTGGTTTGGTTTTTTGCACTGAAGTGCATAGGATAAGTGGAGAGGATAAGGAATAAAAAGATATATTTTTTTTATTACTTATTATTAAGTTGCTTATGTCCCTATTAAAATAAAGAATCCCTCATGCTAATTGCAATAGGGTGTTCTGAGCTCACAGCAGATCTTTCTAAAAAGTAGAAACAGACATACTGTAAAATAATACTTCTATCATAGTCTCTCTTTGTTCAAAAATACACACAACTGTAAAACAAAAGACCACTGCAAGTCACAGCAAACAGCTTGTGTGTTTCTTTAAAAGAGTCATGGCTCCCACAAACAGGAAAGCAACTGAAGAAAAAGAAAAACTAAAATATTTTGTGCAAACTGTGTTGAATATCATTATAAGGGATCGGTTCTAACTATTTGATTTTCTGAAAGGTATTTTCTCAGTCAAAGGAGAGGTCACAATTTACAGTTTTCCTAGAAATGAATAAGAGTCATCTAACCTTACATCCATACCAAACCATGGGTCAGAACACTGACAAAAATCCCTATCCAGTAAGCAATGGCTATGAACTAAAATTGATAATATAGGGATATAAAACCTAAAATGTCAATAAAATGCAGATTTCACAATGATGATATTTAACATTCCTCTGTTTTGCAATGAGTCATTCATGGTTTTGCGTTAAGAGAAAGTTTTGTACACATCTTTTTATGGGAAATATTTGAACAAAAAAAAGAGAATACTAGAGAAAAATTTTTGCAGAAATTTGATGAGGTTTGTTTTCTGATATTGGACAGCTTCTTTTAGTTATAAAATGCAAACCATATCATTTTTTTCTACATATAATTATTGTTTTGTTGGCATGATAAATTTTCTTGAAAGATTAAAAAAAAATCCATCATACACATTCACTATATAGTACTTCAAACTTGAGATGATCCCTAAAGAAAAACTTTCATTGTAAAACATTCAAACTTCTTTGAAAGAGATGCTTCAGAATGTTCATCTTCACAGTACAGCCCAAACATCTCTTTAAGGTAGGTTTTTTTACTAAAAATGTCTTAATTTCTAGAATGAGAAATCTGTTTTTACCAACTCATGGACAAGAACCAACAACATCTTGGTATTTAGCTTCAGAATAAGACACAGAATTCCATTACATCTGTTGGTAGTTTTCTCCATCTCCATCGGGACAGAGAACCCTGCTGAAGATCCATGCCCTTCTTACAGCATTGGTTATAAAGAACAGAAAATTTAGTTTTTGAAAGTTCTGTTCTATTGCTGAGGCTGGAACCACCACTGTCCAGGCTTTTTACATATCTGGGTAGGCAGCCAAGGGTTTATAAAACTTGGTGGCTCTCTGTGCTTTTATGAGCTTTGGATCAAACTATTTGAACAGATGCGACTTCACACTCTGTAACACTTCCCAGAAGTCACAGCAACTGTTTGGTGGTGCGCTTGATGAAGTGACTTTTGTCATGTGCAAGTGTGTTGTGACTCAGCAGAACTTTAATCTGCTTATAAATATAGTTTGAAGTAGGTTGGCTCTCCCTTAGAAAATCTTGTGAGATCAGCTGTCTCAAAAAATTGCTCTCTGAAGGTTCTAAAACAACAGCAGAGATCAGTGATGTACTTTCATGTATGGTCTACAACTTGTTCCCTAGTCTGTGGTCACCGGAGATGACCAGAGACTGTCTTTAAAATGAAAGTCAGTAGGGAATGTGAAGGGAAGGATCCCTGAGAAGCTGATGGTAAGCTATTTCAGAGAAACATATTACACATCCCACTACACTTTTCAAGTTTGTGTGCTTATAGTAGACAGGGCACAAGCCACTAGCTGGTAAAATGCCTGTGCTCAGTTAATCACAACATTCTGTTTACAGTCTATGCGGGCAGTAAGGGCTTCCTGAACCAGGCACAGTGATGAGGTTGCTTTGAAAATGACTGAACATGAATTCAGGCTCCAAGAGTCTGTCAACATTGCTCACTACAAACACATGCAAAGTATTTCTATAATAGAAGCACTGGAAGGCAATCTTTAAGTTTTCACCAAGACCAAACAGTACTGTTTTATTTTTAAAACAAATGGAGAGACAATTCTGAAAAGTCAGCTTCCTATAATGTGCAAATGGTGTTTATGGCACGTGGGCAAGCTAAGCCAGGTGAGTCCAGATGAGTCCAGGTGAGCAAGGCACATCGACTTAAACTCACTTAGCTTGAACTCACTGCTCAGTGAATATGATTATTCTCCTTGCAGATCTGTCTTAAGTCTAGCAATACCTAAGAGGGGTTGCCCATGAGAGATTAAATCCAAGCTAAAAGAACAGCTTTAGTTCAGTTTTTTCCTTCAACTGGATGGTTTAAACTACCCATTTGGGAAACCTAGTAATTTCCACCGGGCAACAATGGGATTTTCCAATAACACTCTACTCCTATCCACAGCAGAGCCACACTGTTCCTTCAAAGTTATTTTTAAAGCTGTGCAATACAGCTACCCTAAGGCTTTACAAATTAATTCAGGGTTTTTTACAAAGCAGCAGTGCATTAAACCATGCTGAAGTTGGCTGTAAGAAAAAAGAAACTTTTAAGGTATGGTCATAGTACCCTTCCTTTATTTAAAATCCTGTTTACAAGTTAAGTCATCTGGAACAGTGGATGAAATCAGAGAACACTGCATGGGAAATGTGGTTTTCCATCAGCTGTTCCTTTTTGCCTCAAAAAAAACTGCTTAAATGCTAATCAGGGACCACATGCTATTAGCTTCAAGAGAGGTACAGATGTTGTGGTCTAGTTGTGCACTTTTCAAAATAATTTCTGCAATTTATCCAACATGACATGTTTGGGTTTTTTTTTAAATAGGTTGTAGGTTGCACATTTCTTTATGAAGTAACTGGACAATTTGTTCAACATTTGGAACTAGATTTGCATGAGGGATTATTTTTTATTATTTCTTTGATAAATAAGCAGAATACCTGCTGCTTCAGGTGAAGGATGTGGGTGACAGGTATGACTCTGGAATTGACTAACCTGTTACTTAACTCTAGATGCATTTGCATTTTTAAAGATCAGCAATGTCCAACCCTCCCCACCCCAACTAGCAATTGTTATGTTTTAGTAGAGCCATAATTGTCTTCCCCTTTGTCAAGTATCGGTGGATCTACAGGGAATTAGGTGTTGACAGGAATAAATTCTAAATAGCAGGATTAGTTCTGCAAGCTTCCACAAATCTACTGACAGCAAACAACAGATTCAGTATGAAAGGTTCTCAGATCAGGTGGCAAGATTTGTCCCAAATTTTATATATTTTCTGAGCATATTGTGTTTTATTATCTGGTTGTGAATGGCTGTTAAGATTAGCAAAACTGCTGAGTGACAATATCAAGGCCATAAAATTTTAGCAGTCCCTACTGTATGGTCTGGCAACCATAATTCATGAAAAGAAGTTTAACTTCTCTTTCAGAAATAGAACACAGCAATGAAGATGCTATCATTTTTTGTCTCTGGACTGTCAGGTAAAGCTTATATATCTTACAGTGCTTATTAAACAGCAGCCTTCTGAGAAATAAAGTTGACAATTAAGTGAGTCTGAAAATTAGATAAGTGAAAATTCCAGAGTCATTGTCAATATACTGATTACAATCCAATGACTGAAAGCTGTTTCTTGTGTTAGTATGGGAATACTGATATCAGGGCTGGGGTTGTTAGATGATAACAAATAACTATTTTATACTAATTAGAAGATGAGGAGTTAAACTCTCCATCTGTTGAGACCTTTTACTGCACACAGCCTGGAACTTGCCCTAACACAAGGTCAGCAGAGCCAGATGAGCAGTTTGGAAAGAGCCTGGATTCAAAGTCCCTGCTTCTGCATCACGGTGAATTTCACTCATGTTAAACCGTTTGTGAGAGTCCAAATCCCACCTCTGCTAAAATCCTGGCCTAAGTGTAAAGAAGGATTAGGAATGGTGTATTTATAAATTCACAGGCATACAGCTTTGGATTCTTCAACAATAGCATTAGTCTACAGGTATGTAAGACAAAATAACAATATTTCACAGAATCACAGAATGGTTTGGGTTGCAAGGGACCTTAAAGACAATCTAGTCTAATCCATTTCTGACAGGTACAGCTGGCATTCTCTGACACTTGCTTGTCCAACCCTGCTTCCCATTCTGTTTCATTTTTCCCAACTTGAACCATCTATATCAGGTGTCTGGTCTAAGCATGATTCAATAAAGAGGGTTTGAATAGGCTTCTAGGAGCTCACTGAAGAAAACATTTTCTACATCATAAAAAGAAGGATTGGGTTTTGAATGGAGAAATAATAGTTGAAAAAAAGGGTCAGTTAGTGTTTGAATACTAAATCATTGCCCTCAGCATGGCTTTTGCTCAATTTTCTTCATCACAGACCTAGTCCTTTAGAGGTCTTAATTATTTAATTTGACAGCACTCCCAATTACCTGGTGTATGAATTGATACATACATGGGTAGCCCAGAGGACTGAGAACATGGCTAAGGTATTAAGGAAAAATTTATTTCGAAGCTAGAAACTCAAATATGCTGTTAATTCATGCAGCAGGCAAAAAGAACACATGCAGGCCTATTTTCTGCTGCTTTTACAACACCTTTTGCATGTGCATAACTTCAAGGCTGTGGTCTTCTGTCCTTTTATGGGCCCTCTCTCTCCCAGCAGGGCCCTTACAGCATGTCTGTGAGAAAGTGTTATCACTACACAGGAATTCTACTTCTCAAAACAAGCAAAGAATAAACATCTATAGGTGTAATAAATGGAATCTTCCCACATTGATCTTTTTCCAGGTCTAGGAGTTTTTCCTAGCAGTGAAAACTTCCTTGAGCAAACACTCTTCTTCCTCCTTGAATAAACCTTTCACGTTTAACTTTCCTATTCCTATGCCGGTCTTATTTTTGCTTTACCCTCTGGGAACTAAGGCCCAAATAAGTAAAAGCTAAAACTGTCAAAAGCATTCACTAATGTGGTGCATTTAATTTAGCATTAAACATTAAGCCATCATCCTCCTGAACACTTAGCATTTCATAGGACCTTGTTTGTTCAAAGCACAACTTCCAGTGCTTTCAGACACAGTTGTGTGCTCAAGGCTTCCCCAGATCTGTTGCTGGATATTTCATGCTGAGCACACAGAAACATAAAACTAACTCACAGTTAGTGGCCAACTGTGAAAGAGCTGACTTTTTGCTCTTGGCTCTGTTTGAGTTTGCTTTGCTTTTAAAAAGGACTAAACCAGACCATCATGCACTACACAAACCTGATTCATTTTTAAAGCACAGTTAATCTCATAGGCTAACTACTATTAGAAGGAAGGACTGCAGGAGGCCAAAAAGTATTAGTGAGGTTTGAATTTGCTTGTCTATTTGTTTTGGAGGGATAAGGAGCTCTATGTAAAATGTCAGCAGAATTTTGGCAGTGAGGTGAAGAAAAGAGTGTGAAAAGGAAAGAGTTGGGGTTGAGCTGTCTAACATCCCTCATGAACCTCTGATCTCTATTACAGGTGATCTGATCTTTGATCATCTCCTGTCCCCAAATACTGACTTAGCTGCCTGTGCTCCCCAGGCTGCTTCTGCATCCAAAAGGGATCCCATAGCAGAGGGCCAGGACAGACCCCCTCTACAGGATGTGAAATGGGACGTGGGAAGAAATGGCAAATGACACTGGGGGAGCAATCTCCCCTTTCCCAGAAATACACAGAACTGCTTTATGCTCCCTCAGCAGCAGTAGCAGCAAGCCTGTCTGTGTGTGAGGCTGTGCAGCAGGCAAGAGGCAGCCTGACTGCTCAACAGCAAATACTGCTCTGACAGATGGTCTGAGCTTCCTTGGAAAAGAGATAGAAATTATATAGTCAACAAAGATAAAGACCCCTCATAGGGTCCCAATATAGCTTTTCCAAGGGATATTTCATTGCAGTTTTTCCTCTCTAGGTAACCACATATTTGCCTGTGCCCAGTACTGACCTTGTCTCCAAATGCATATCCAGAGAGGACAGCAGGTAGATGGAAGAGGATAAAAGATTTAGGTTGTGCAGAAAACATCCTTTCAGACACTTCCTCATTCCCAGCTACTTGATTTTGCAGCAAAACATGCTTTTTTATGTGAATGATTTTGGTTGCATAGATATCAAACAAACAAATATCAGAAATCTCAAAAAGCCTTGAAGAATGCCATGTTCTAAAGCCTGAAAAAATAACTGGAGAGTCAATCAGCTGTGCAGGATCTCTCCATCCATCTCTGACTAAAATTCACAAAAACCTGTAATACCTTTCACCCTGGTTTCAAACTAGTAACACTTGCATACTAAAGACTCCCATTAAAGTTAATGGATGCCTTGATCCTGTAAAGTGCACAGGAAAGAAGCGCAAAAGAAGAAGGATTACTTTCTCCTTTCTTGTGTACTTTGTAGAGAAGGTAATGCTATATGTCACAAATACTCAATAAACCTGATAGGTAATGTCCTCTGCCTGCAAAGAAACGTGCAAGTAGACACTTTAGAAGACCCAAATTTATTTATATCTATTGATTCAGCTACATCTTCACTTTTGTGCTTTGAGAAAAGCAGGGCTGTCTAAAACATGTACAGCCCATTAAGGAGATGGCACTGCATGAGTTCACATTCCCAATTTCTTCATCAGATTTCCACTGTTACTGTACCTCTGCAATTATTATCTCCTTGTATAGAGTTATCTCCTCCAATGTGTATTGCTAATTTCATATGCACCAGAGCTTGGTAGCTTTGTGTATACTGTGCTCTGTCAGAAGGCATCTGGGACCAGAAGATGCTATTGGAGCTTAAGCTTGTTAAACTGCCTATGACATGAATGAGAGCTGTTTGCAAGGATGAGAGACACAGTGTGACCTCAATGAATACAAAATAAAACAACTTTAAAAGAAGGTTTTCCTATAAGAAACTGGATCATTAACTGACTCTGTAACTTGAAATTGTCTTTGGGGACATATGTATGCATATATGAAAAGAGAAGAATGCTTAATGCATCTATCCTTGAAACATCAACACAAGATCAGGAAATGCTTGAACTATATTTTTTTTTATTTATTCCCTTTGAGGAAATTCTAGATATTTTTTAAAAAATTGTTTTTTTCAAAAGAACAGGAACATAATGTATTATAGAAATCCTCCCCCCGAACATTCATCCATGACAAATTGTGCTAACAAGTTTATGGGGAAAATATTCTTAATACAACAATCAGCTTTCTTTGTTCCACTTTCAGTGCATTCTCCTACAATCCAATTTACACCTTCATATTGCCTTTGCTTTTCCTTTGTTTGTTTTAGTTCCCCTTTTCTTTCTTCTTATTGAGAGGTGTGTGCCTAAATACATAGAGTACAATGATATGTCTTTTCATAAAGGCTGAATAAAATGTCATTTTTAAATGCACAGTTATACCAATTAGGATCAATTGTTAATTTTCTCCCTTAGGTTCCAGTATATAATTGTTCCAGTATTTCTTTCACAGATTGCACAAACATATTTTCCTAAAAGTTACAGTCACTTAACACATCTCAATTCTCACTCCTATTCTCCTTCCGATTATCTGCATTTTGCTGTAGTTTATAAGCCCTTGAATCAGAGCCCTCTTTTTCTCAGCACTGTATCAATGCTTAATACACTCCCTTTTCTGACTAAGTAAAGAATTTTATAGCACTGGTATTAATTTTGACCCCTATTTCCAAAACCTGATTTTCAGCCAACTTATCCAAACTTGAACTGAGGCAAAATTTCACCTGCAATTTATACGTAGTTTAGGGTGATTTTTTCAAAATGCTTCAGTGGACTCTCCAAGTTACATATTCAGTTCACATTTCCCTTTTCCTCCTTGTAAGTGCCAGCGGTCAGTGAAGGCTCTACATAAATTTGTCACTTGGCAAACTCAAGCTCCTTGGGACTTTCTCTGACATTGTAGCCCTGGGCTGCTGGGGCCTGCTGCAGACTTTTCTGGAACAGAATTTGGGGGACACAAAAGTTTGAACAGAATTCACTTATTTCCTTATATCCTTATAGCCTCAACCTATTGCACCCTGTTTCTTAAACTGCCTTATAATATGATTCCACATGACTGGAAATGCAGGAGGAGAGAAAAATTGAAAGGAGAAAAGGAAACTTTTCCATAAAACTTAGGAAGAAGGAGGAAAATAGAAAATTAAGATGATGGTGGAATCAAAAATGAAATGGCATTTGCACTGAATATGGAGAGGAAGTAGGAGAAGCTGAGCTGATGAGGGGAGGGAGAGAGAGAGCAAGACCTCTTGGTAAGAATGAGAATGAGTAAAACAGAAGTCAGGAACAGGGACAGGGTCTATCACAGAAAAATAAAACAGATTAGAAAGGTGGAAATATGTAAATGTCTGGGTGAAAAAAAACTAGGACTGGAAGCCTGGAGATATAAGAACACAAAGAGCTTAGCAAAAGGATGAGAAGGCATGAGAAACGATAATGCAAGAAGACAGATTGGGAAAAAGAGAAAGACTCAATATGTGAGCCCTTGAGGAAACAATGACCAAAGACCTTGTGATACAACACAGGAGCTTCTCTGCTCACCAGTCCTCTGCCATCAGCAGAACAGCAGCAGCAGCTTTGCCATCCAGGGACACAGCACCCTGCCCTCCTTGAGCATAGGTCCAGCGATAACAATTTGTCACATTTCATTAGACACTTTGGTAATTCAAGTGGGAAAGGTCTCTGCACAGGATGAAGAAACATTCATCCCTACTGGTGACCCCAGCAGGTGTAGGGCATAATGCCATATGCTCTAATGATTTGAGTGCTTGTTTGTCTCTTAAAAGCCATATACAGCTTATACAAAAGTAAATGATGCATTTTTAAATACTGCAAAAGTAAGTTCTCATAGATTACAAATTCGCCAGTCATTTTATATACAATATTTTCATTCAGTCTTCTCCAGCACTGAAGCCACACATTACTTTTTTAAGAGACCCTGCCTCTCTCACTGTACTGAAGGACTAATATTTTGGGAACAGACGTGAGCCCCAAAGAAGACCTACATATACAATACCTACCTCATTTGTTGTAGAATGGTAAAAGCACATGACAGGGACATATAAAGTCTTTCTCCTGGGAAATTGCCTCTACCACAGACTTTATGGTCCACATGGCATAAGAGTTACCATATAGCAAAGGGCAGCATAACCTCCTCTCCTATTTTTTAGTCAATATCTTCCCAATGACGGTCATATGGTGCTCAGTATTGCTGCTAGTGTACTTATGAAAAAATCCTGATAGAAAACCTGTAAGGCAGTCAGGCAGCAGACTGAAAATTAATTCATTGATGAGTATTAAAAGTTTTCAAAGAGAGCTCTCAGTTTAATTAGTAGTCATCTTTCCAATGATATAAAAGCAAACAATTTTTACTCTGACTTTAAATGTTAACAGTTAATACATACATTATAGTTTATAACAGTTAATAAATACATTAAAGTAACTATAGTGCATTTGCCAAACTTTCTCAAAATTCTCAATAAAATACTTCGGAGTAAATACTTAACTTGGGCAAAACACCACATTTTACACATATCACTACAAATATTTTAGGAATTTCTACAGTGTTATAGTCAACAAAATGAGGATCTCTGCTTGGTGTGCAGCAAACAGAGCAACTGACATCAAAGGAATACAAACCCTTTCTTGTCAAGGCACAGGTCAAACTTGGACATTTCATTTTCCCAGTTGCTGCCTTTGCCTTCTGTGACATGGGCAGTGTGACTGAAGGACTTGTTGGGGAAGACTGAGGTAAAAAGTCACTGAGTATCTCAGTGTTCTCGCTATCCCAGGCAACCGGGTTTCACACTTCCTTCTGGAGAGGACCTGTGTTTTCCCTAGTCTTCCTTTTATCACTGATGTACTTAGAGAAGTTTTTCTTGTTGCCCTTGACACCTCTGGCCAGATTTAATTCTATCAGAGCTATAACCTTCCTAACCATCCTCCAAGGATGCAGACTACACCATGTCTCTGGGTAAGTGGTGCTTAGTCACCTTCACAGTAAAAAATGTTATGTTTAAATGGAATTTCTTGTAATTCAAACTGTGCATGTTTCCTCTGGTTCTGCCACTGGATACCACTGGAAAGGGTTTGGTTTTATCTTCTTTACTCCCTCCATCAGGTATTTATACACATTGATGATATCCATCCAGAGCCTTCACTTCTTCAGGATGGACAGTCCTCAGCCTGTCCTTGTATGAGGGTACTTCAGACTTGTAATAATCTCAGTGGCACTTTACTGGACTTCAGTACATCCATTTTTCCATCATACTGTGGAGTCCAGAACTGGATACAGCACTCCAGATGTGACTCAGCAGTTCTGAGCAGAGGAAAGGGATTACACCCCCCCAGTTTGATGGCAACACTTCCCCTCGTGCAGCCCCGGATGATATGAGCCCTCTTGGATGCAAGGGCACATTGCTGGTTCATGTTCAAATTTGTGTTCACCAGGGCCCCCAGGTCTTTTTCTGTAAAGCTGTTTTCCAGCTGGTCAGCCTCCAAACTCTATTGGTTGCTCTTTCCCAGGGATAGGATCTTGTACTGCCCTTTGATGAACTTCATGAGGTTCTTGTTGGCTCATTTTTTAACAGCCTGTCAGGGTCCATCTGAATAGCAGCACAACCCTCTGCTATATAAGCTGACAACCTTGCTGAGAAGGCACTCTGTTCCACTATAGAATCATTTAAGTTGAAAAAGACCCTTGAGGTAGCTGAGACCAACATTTAAACTTGCACAGCCAAGTCCCCCCCCTAAATCATGGCACTAAGCACCGTAACTATGCTGTTAAATATCTCCAGGGATGGTGATTCCACCATTTCCCTAGGCAGCCTGCTCCAACGCGTAACCACCCTTTATGTGAAGATTTTTTTTTTCCTAATGTCCAATCTAAACCTCTCCTGCCATAACTTGAGGCCTTTTCCTCTCATTCTGTCATTTGTTACCTGGGAGAAGAGACCGACTCCCACCTGGCTACACTCTCCTTTCAGGAAGTTGTAGAGAGGGATAAGGTCTCTTTTTCTCAAGGCTAAACAAGCCCAGCTGTCTCAGCTCCTCCCCTTCAGTAGCTTTGTTGTCCTTCTTTGGACATCCTTATGTTAATATGTTAAATAGTATTGGTGCCAGTATTGAACCATGCGGTACACCACTCAAGACTGAGCTCCAGCTGGACTTCGCCCTGATTACAACCGTTTGATAGTTGTTACTTTTGACTCCTAAAAAGCGTGAAAGACATTAAAAAACCCCTCAGTTTCTTGTTGGCAATTGAGAGGGACTGTGAGGACAGATTAGCCGCCACACCTTGTCCTTCTGTGTCTGGATAAACCCTTGGACACACACATAATATAATGCCTGTGAGCACACGGTGTGAAAGAGGGAGTGGAACCTGTGAGAGAAGGAGCATGAGTGAGAGAAATAAGCTTTATTTACTTTTCACCTGGCCTCACATAAGGTCTTACACTGAATTTTATTACATTAATGGCCTAAGTGTTCTGCTAAACAGCAGCTTAGATGGTTTTCAGATGAAGAAATTTAAATAGATATGAATATGACAGATGTACACCAAACACTGAACAGCATAACAAGAAAACATCCATGAGCAATGTGATACAGTCAAGTCAAATTGCAATTGATTAGTCACTGCTGAAGCAGAAAATGAGTACAGGTGGTAAAGTGTTGATGTACAATTGCCAGTATTTATGTGGGCAGTCACAGACAAACACATAAACAACCAACTTCAGTATTACGTATTCCTTTTGAAGCTTATTTTTTGCACTTAATCTTTTATATTCAAAAAGTACAAAGGACATGCTTTGAACACAGTGGAAATGGCTATAACAAATCTGGACTTTCCCTAGTCACAGATTAAATGTTTTCAGTCGTATTCCAAAAAGTGACCTGTACAGTTCAGTAGAAATGTGTATTTCAGATCTCATTATGTACCTATAACATTCTTTCCTTTGCCTGTGATTCAAGTATATCACACTCCCACCCTGCTGCAGCAGTGACTTGCCGCTATATACACAAGTGACAACTAGAGACTGTGAAAAAATCCGTTTACACAGTTACGAGATTAAAAGTTAAAGTAAACACACCACTGTTCAATCTAAATTCAGATCATTTTCATAACTATTCACCAGAGAGAGGAAAGAATTCTGAAGGTATTTTTCAATACATGACATTGTAACTAATATTTCCAAACTGAAGACAAAATAAAAGACCTAGAGTTGAATAGTTCAAAGAGGACATTTCCAACTGCTGTAATAGTATTTTACATTATTTGACCCTTTTTTTTCACCTGTCTTGTATTACCTGACATATAATAATGTGATTACAAATATGACCATATACCTAAATGCCTTACTCCAACCTTGTAAAACCATTAAAGCCATTTGCAGTACATGCAGTGTGTTCAAATACAAGCCCACATGGCATTACAGAGGCTGAAAACTAAAGAAGAAATAAATGGAAATCTAAGATTTTGCCATCAGGTTACATCATTTGCATACAATAGCTAAAAAAAATGAAACTATTACGTTCAAGCAGAATTGGTGTTGTTGCTACAATCTCCCTTCTTGAAACTGTTGATTTTGGTGATTTGCTCTGAAAAAAAAAGTCTAGAAGCCATATAAAGGCCAGATTTTGCATATAATTACTTGGCAATATTTCTTTCCAGAAAAAGTATTTATGATATCAAATGCTTAAATGTGTTCAGATGATGAAAATCTTGTAAGTGCTCTTATAAATATCTATTTAAAACCCTGGAAAGGCTTTACAAATAGGTCGTCATGATCTCAAGGTCTGCAAGTTTCCAGGGCTTCATGGGTACCGGTAAACATCAAAACTTGACCTTGCTGAGCAAGTCAAATTATTTGAATGCAATGAATTGTAAAAATCAGGTTTACAATGATAGTGAAGTAAGCATTTGAATGATTTTAAGCCATATTACAGTCAGTCAATACACATTAGTTAGTATACCTTGAATTCAGTACACATAAAAGGGAATTCCAACATAACTGACCTACTGCAGGTCTATAAATCTGTAAACACACCAATTCAATAAAATTTATTTTCACAGGTCTACCCATTAATTTTTGAAAAAAAAATCTTTTTAATTTCTAAAATTTTGTTCATAAGGACATGCTTATACTGCAGTTACTGTGATATGTATGTCCACATTCTGCTTTTGCCATGGAAAAATTTCAGCTCTCAAAATTTGGTTTTGCTACCAAAAAAATTTGCAATTTAAAAATTATAGGACATCAGTACTTCCAGTGGAAAATATTCTGTCTTCTTCAAAATTTACAGAAAGCTAGAGTATTGTTGAACACCAGCTTTTGAGATTTTTTTTTGCCAAATAGAGATTATTCCCCAGCAGTAATTTTTGCATTTTTCTTCAGCTAATGAAGCAACAATTATGGATGTTGATAAGCAATTAAAAATCAGAGTGGTCAGTTTAGCCAATTTCTAGGCAGTTAGATGAGAACACTTACCATGCCAATCTGTATGCCACCATAGCTACACAGGGACCATTAAAAAAGATAAAAAAAAAGAAAAAAGCTTAATCAAAACTTAACATTTCTGTAAGTTTCATGACCAGTTTAAGGAATGGCTCAGGCAATACCTCAAATTCTAAAAATACTCTGTTTCCCTGGCTTGACTTTGTATCAGCTATAAAATGGGATTACTTTGGGTTTAACTACTCCAAAAGTCACTGAGACTCTCAGAACAGGACAGACTGTCTGTCCTGTCATGTGCTCGTTTGTTCATGCCTCTCAGCCACATCGTGAGACGCTCAGGATGCCAAACCCAGGGGTTAACAGTAGGAATGTGGCTGTGCAGAGACTGCAGTTCAGAAAGGTAGGAAGCCAGCAACAAGACACACAAGAGGGCATGCAGATAATGATGCGCTCTTCTGCTCCCACCCCCAAAGAGACATAAAACCCAAACTCCAAGCACTGGCCCAAATCCCCTCCCTGCTGGAGGGTGAAGAACATTCAAACAGGCTGTTTCAAGAGTCTAGATGGCTGGGGTACAGAAAGTCGTGAAAGGCAGGTACTCAGACAAGGCATTCTTGCCATCAGAATATAGACACCAGTTTGGGATAGGATGAACCATTTCCTAGGTTTCCATCCTCCTCATTGATCCAAGATATCTAACCTTGCATCCTAACCCTCTCCCCCACCCTCCTAAGCTATATTTAGTGTAGAAAGTTTGAAGTGTAGACAAAATGCAATTTCCATAGCATGAGAGAAAGAGAAAAAAAGAGACAGAAAGTAATTACATTTTTTAAAGGAACATATAAATGGCTACATTACTCTTATATCTTCTTTTTCTTTTATTCTTTTCCATACTGAGATAGACTGAAGATTTAAAACAAACAACCAAAAATCCCAGAACAGAACAAGCAAACAATAAACTTAAACCACAAAGCCAAAAAATTATTCCAGTGGAAGACTATGCTGGAGGATTTTCTTTTGCTTCTTTTTCCATGATGTCACGAGAAAGAAACTTTTGGCCTTTAAAAACTAGTTTGTTCCAGGTTTGTTTCAAAAGGCAATTAAGGGAACAACCCTTATAAAAATGGCTATAATTATTCTAATGTTAACTGAAACAGAGGCATAATTTAATAATTGCACTACAGTATAATTTTTCTCACTACAAATTTTCTAGTTCCCTACTTTCCCTCTAAGTGCAACAATGCAGCCAGTGATGAAATGAGAAATAAGATCCACACTTCCAATTTAATTATAGCAAAAATCGCACAATAAGTCAATGTATTAGCTCTACTCACCAAGAGTGAGAATGAGCAGAAGATGTGTCAAATTAATAATACTTCAAAAGCTTCTGAAATTCTGAACTCCTCATTCATACAAGTTATCTGGTGGAAATTCACAGTAACCAGAGTTCCTAAATATTTGTTCAAAGAAACATTAACAGGCATGCTGATAGTGTCAGGCACCACTAATAACCACCTCCAAGGTAGGTTAACTGGAACTATATACGTAGGGGATTTTTTAAGAGCAGCGGCAAAAAAATGAAAACAGTATGTTTAGGATTGATTAGTTAACTTTAATCCAAGACAACCTTTTTCTGCCCTTCTGTTGGTCAAATTAAAAAAACATTGTCACTGCGAATTAAGAAGAAGAGATAACAAAGGATTAAGATGGCAAACTCAGAGGAGATGATTGTAAAAGTCAATGGCTGCTGTGTCCAGCCAGTTCACTGTAGAAATAAAAATTAAATGTAATAACTCACAACTCAAGGAGAACCTCTAATCAGTGGATTACTATGGCAATAGGGCTCTTAACCTTATTGTTGGCAAAGTTTTACTTGGAGCTGACCTTCTTACACCCCATGTACCTGTCTTTCCTACCACTCTCTATCAAGAGAAAGACACTCCACCATTACTGACATTAAGTGAAACTGGTCTGATACAGGGGTTCAGTTTCTCTAGACTGTTAATGAAATTCAAACAAAGGGATATTTTTCTATCATTAAACTATAACAATGAGAGGAAGATGGCAAAACAAGGAAGGAAAACATGCACTCACCGCTCAGTAGATGCTTTGTCTTAGTAGGCAGATTCCATTATTTCCCTTACCATCACATTATGTGATAAACTTTTCCGTATACTTTCTATGAAAAGGTCATCTTGTGGGTCTGGCGATTTAGGGACATTATTTCTTTTTTTTTCCATAACTCTCAAAACTACTTGCTTCAACAAACACAAGACCTGCTTTAGAGAACTTGCTTGCATGAGACCAGATTCTTAAAATTTGTCATCTGCTTTCTGAGAAGCTCCTGGAATGCTCTTCCACAGTGGACTGTTGAAAGGTATTGTGAATGACTCAAACACTTAAGCTTTAAAAATGTTATCTAGATTTTATTTTTTTAAAACTGAAATTCAGTACTCTGCTATTTCATCTGAGCAGAAACTTAATTCTGGGTCAAACTCATCTCCTTCAAAAGTTCCATTCACCTGGCTGGTTTCAACAGTGAGATGGAAGGAAATGGAGGAGAAAATTAATAAAAATTCCAATTAATTTATTTTGTGGAAGTGGTAGTATCTTTTGGGATAGATTTTTAAGGCAATGGAATTTTTGGGCTAAAGCAGAGTTGACAGCACAGTGGTGGTTGCACAGACATTTCTACCACCTCAAAGGTCATCTGCAATCTGCAGTAACTCTAAAATGTCACCTAACTGATGATAGATGGATGCAAGTGTTCCTATACGTTACTTTGGTATCCGGATTCTGAATTCTGTAAATTGCAACCTGGCTATACAACAAAGGAAGTTGTGTCACAATGCGTATTAAGGGGTTATTGAAAAAATCAAATACTGCATTTTGCCTATGCTAATTGCTGATGCGGACTAAAGAACTGCTACAAGCTGAGCTTGTGTGCCTCTTTTCCTTGTGTTTCTTAACAGAGGAAAGTCAGGAGGGAACAGGAAATATTGTTCTAGTTTGGTTTGGAAAACAAAATTATCTGTAGGAATACAGCAGAACATTTGTATATATGCTGTCAGTCACGCCTCTGTGTGGGAAAATGATGCATTTAGAGTTTGCATACAAAGAAAACAGCTACCTGTTTTCAGCTAACAATTATCTGATCAGTGAAGTCAGACTGCAGTTTGAAAACAGGTTTTATAATGCATATATGCAAACTCATGGAAAATTCCCATAGAAAAATAAATTGCAAAAATCATACTCCTCTCTTTTAAGTCAACTCTATTATATAACAGAGTGAAAATTTTTAAATCAATGGAGTTCCACAGAAGCAAGTATGGATTTCTGAACAAATCATGGAAGAATCTGCAGCATTTAAAGATAATTTGAGATGTCTGTAATACATTAATATATCCAGGGGCTCTCAGCTCATTGGACCTTTAGAAGAAAGTCACTCACTGCCTTCAGTTTTAGTTACTGTACCTTAATGTGAAAACCTATGTCCAGCACTAATAAATTAGTGTTTTTTCAGGTTACAATGATTATAAATCCATTCTACTGTGTAGGTAAGGAATGAGTACAATTACAAGAATCCCAGGGGCCCTCAGAACTAGTGTATAAATCTCTGCACATTCTTAAACTGACAGCACTTTGGCAATCACTACTAAGAAGACTCTGTGGAAAGCCAGAGCCTGCAAATCACTGTACTGCAGGAGCACCAAGAGGAAGTTGAGCAAGTTTGCTTTGTTTGAATTGGACTGCCAATTCTACACACAGAAATGTGGCCCACATCTATTGTTAAAATATAATTTCATAAAAAAATTGATTTGAAGAAGTGTTATTGTGTTAAGGAAAAGGAAACAAGAGGACTCTGTAATTCTAAGTAGCATTTCTCCCAAACGATTTTCTTTACAAATGCCTTCTCACAAATGTCTTCATACACAGCGAAATACCATTTTCCAGTCATGCTTCAGCGTCAGAGCCTTAATCCAAGTCCAAAGCAATGTTATGGCTTTTTGCATTAAAATATTATATTACCACCTCTCATCGTGTCCTAATCAAACCATGTCCTCTCAATCAATGTTCACAATTTCTGAGACAATTTAATTAATACTAGTAACCCAAATGAAAACACAGGACTTACCATTTAGTTTCACAACTCATGCAAATAATTTTCCCTATTTTTTAGTTGCTCAGTATTAGTCTAAGAGTCTGACATAGATCCAGACTCAAGGAAAATCAAGGAGCAAGGAGGCTGACTCATCCCATGGCTGAGACCTCTCGTTCTCCTGCATTTTTAATATTGGCTATTTCATGGGGGATCTAAGACTCAAATTTATTAAAATCAGAAGGAACCATTACATAGATACAGAAAATTAGTTTAAAATTAATTATTACAGCTTTTCTACCCAAAAAAAAATAAAATAAAAGGTAACTGCAGTTACAATAGAACAGGGAGCTGAATTCTATCCCTATTTTCATCTTTAAAAATGGAGGAACTGAAACGTAGATCAGAGACTGCTTTATCATAGGTCAAGTTATGCCCAGCTGAAAGCTCTGGTACAGGAAAACCACTGAAATGATCAGTCGTCAAAAGTGTCGAGTTATACTTAAGAAAAAACTGTTGCAGAATTGGGATCTAAAACATCTGTCTCTGAAGTAATTCAAGGAACATTAGTCACACTAAACTTTTTCAGATTTCATTTACACTTGAAGAGTTGTCTTAAAAGTATTCAACCAACAAGCCAGTTGTTTTGAAATGTGCTCTTTGAATCAAACTACACTAAATATCACTAAAGCAAATCCTATACAGGGGATATTATTCATGTTTTCTCTGCAAATTCTCCTCTGCAAATTACCTGGATAACTAACTCACTAATAAAAATACTAGCAACATCTCCTTCCATGTCATCATCTTAACCTTCTCATGAAAGATTACTTAAATTTGTAAAACAGTACAGCAAGGATTGTCTATTGAAGAAACTGAAACACTTGTTTGGGCCACAGTAGGAGGAGTGTTGCCAGCAGGTCAAGGAAGTAGATTTTTACCTTCTACTCAGCACTGATGAGACATACCTGGAGTGCTGTGTCCAGTTCTGGGCTGCCCAGTACAAAAAAGATACAGACATACTGCAGAGAGTCCAGGAGAGGGCCCAGAGACCTGGGACTGCTCAGCCTAGAGAAGAGTAGGTTTGGGGGAGTTTTATCAATGTCTACGAATATCTGAAGGGAGGGTGTACTGAAGACAGAGGAAGACTCTTCTCAGTGATATTCAGTGACAAAAACAGAGACAATGGGCACAAACTGAAACACAGGAGGTTCTGTCCGAGCATCACTTTTTTACTGTGAAGGTGACTGACCACTAGCAAAAATCCTGCATAAAACAGTATGGGAGGCAGTAATTGAAATTACGCTCAGTTCTCTCCTAAGAGGTTGCCCTATGTGACAGATCATGTTACTTCTTGTTGACTTTACCTCCTGCACTTCAAACTCTATATTTCTCTCCATAAAATGGGGCCAGTATGACAAAATTAATAGAGGTTTGAACATAGATTACATAGATCTAATTTCAAATCAGGAACTGAACCATGAGAAGTAAGGGTTTGAATCCTTTCCTCTCTGTGACAGTGTTACCTGCAATGAATTATGAACAATTTACCTCCAAATATCAAGTATTTGAAAGACTGCTGTACTTCCTGCTCTGTGCATTGCTGCTGTGATGTGCTATACTGACTTATAATATCCTTCCCAGATAAAGCCACTCAAAGGACTTCTGCGGAGGACTACCTTGCCTGGAAACCCTGAGGAGCAGACAGCTGCAGATATTCTCCACTCTGCTACTATGCTGGCAATTTCACATGTATAGCTGTAGAATTTTAGCCATCTATAAGTTTTCTCAGGAAAGTGAAGCTACTTGTAAGTTAAGTAAGACTTTTGGGTAGGTCTGTCTGCTGATCTTATTTGGAATGCCTGACATCAACTCCAATAACCTCAGTATGCACACCTATTTCTGCAAGGCACAGCATGCAGCTATATCATCCTAGTCTGATAAGAACATGAAGTTAGCCATATAGCATTTCCCTCTTTGCCATTCAGCAAGACATTTTATTTTCCACCTGTATGATCTTGTACTGGAACACATAATCCAGAATGGTTACATAATTTCCATCCTAGGAGGTTTTTAAGAGCTGGTTAGATAAATCACTGAGTAACTTCTGATCTCAGACTTGCTGCTGCTTGGAGTGGAAGAACTATAGATATGTCGACGTCTCTTCCAGTCTCTTCTTTCCTATGATCCCATGTGAGGTTTTTTGTTTTATCTAAATTTTGCAGCAAGTTTTGATGGCGCTTGTGCAAAAGTTATAAGTAGAGGATAAAATCTGACTGTTTTAATGTCGAACCTATCCTCAGGGCATCTGACTACAAGCGTAATTTTATTCTGATAGAAAATGTCTGCTAACATGGTCCTTTATTTTTGTTTCTGATTGACTGGGGTTTCTTACCAGGCTGGATGGATAAATTCAAGGCAAATTTTGCAATGGGTTTTGTCTATACAAGCAAACACTGTACCATGGGCACTCACTAGCTGCTTCAAAGTATCATTTGCATTTTGAGTTGTGCAAGTGATCATCTGAGTTGCACAAAGCATCTCTTTCTTCCCTCATTAAATGACCTGAAAAAGAAAGGCTGCCAGATTGATTTCAAGCTCCTTATGATTTTCCTGAGAGAGCTGGAGAAACACATTAGAAAAATTCATTCTCTTACTTTCTGTTTGTCTGAGTAAATTAGCCCAGGCAATATGTGCTGGAGGATAATGAAATGGAGGATCTCTTCCAATACATGTCTAACCTATTTCCTGTGGTGTATATGCTATATCCTGTAACAATGTGCTTTACCTACTCAAACATACTGTATGGTGCTGCAACTGTGAAGTTGCAGTTGGCCTCAAGAGTTTCTATGCCTTGCCTTTTCTCTTGATTATTTGCATCTAATTTTGACATTTGGCATTGAGACTGTTGAGCCTTGATTATGGGTTTTCTTAGCTCCATTTTAAAGCCTTATCATGCCTTGCAAGAACAAGCCATTAACTGCAACTACTACTGAAAAGTAAATTATTCTAATATAATCCATGTTTTAAAACACAGTTTAGCATAAACCCCTAACCCTCTGACAAGCAGGCTGATGGTGTGGCCCTTGCCGGATTAATGGGATTTTATTCTGCTATCAGGTGAGCACCCTTTCTATGAGAGAGAAGTGGGAATGAATGGATATCAGAAGGAGTGATGAGCAAGCTGAGAGCATGTGAGGGTTAGAGGTGGACAGTTCTTCACCAAGAAAAGGCAAGTAGGGGGTGGAAGAGAGAGAGGGCACAGGGCTCTTTCTGGATCTCAATGACAAAGGCGTAACTACAAATGGCTTAATAAAATAGGTGTTTTTAATAAGACAGAATAAAAAAGAGAATACAGATATTGCATGTATCTTATATCCCTTCAGATGGCTGGAATCCCATGTTTGTGCTCCATTGGATGGATGGTATCCACTCAGCATACCGTGGGAAAATCAATCTAGGTTTCCTCTCTGTCACCTCATCCCTCATGTGCCTTGCTACCCTGCCCAGTGTAGAACATGGGCGATGTTGGTCAGTGTTACACCCTTGCCATCACCGCCTTGCAAAAGTACAGACAGTGAGCACAAACTGAATCACAGGAAGTTACATTTAAACACAGTAAAAAACATATTTTGCCATGAGAGCAGTCAAACTGTGGAACAGGTTGTACAGAGGGGGCTATTGAGTCTCCATGCTTGGAGATACTTGAAACCTCGTTGGCTCTATGAGGTCTGCACTGGCTAAGCCTGCTTTGAGCAGAGTTGTTGGATTAACCCATGTCCAGAAGTCACTTCCGACCATCCCCATACACCGATTCCATGAAGCAGAGTAAAAGGTTTGCAGCCTTTGCATTCTACATCATTATTAAGACAAAGTTTCTATACAGAAACAAAACCTTTTCTACTCCAACTAGTATGTTACCCAGAACATTAAAAATGAAAAGAATGTAGGATGTGCCTGAACCAAATTATTCAAAAGCTGAGAAATGTAAATTATGTGAATGCCTTAACAAACTTTTTTTTGACACTTTCATAAAAGATGATTTCTAAAAGGTTCCTGCATATCGTTACCCTTCTTTTTAACTCTTTAATCAGCATTACTCATTAGATCTGTCAGCTATTCTAATGACACACTAAATATAATAACACCTATCTCCCTATGGGCACAGATTTTGATACAAAAGATTACGGTTAAAGATGGTTAAAGATTAAACTTTATTTTTCTCAGTTTTACAGCGAGTCAACAAGTGATGAGACTCTAATTACTCTTAACTTTGCAGCATTAGGGTTGAAATACTTTGGTGCCTTTAAGATGCAGAAAAAAATCTTCATAGCAATTTATATATTCAAAGTACATCTTCAAGCTACTCTTCCTGCAGCTGTGATTACTCAGCAATTACTTAAAAGAAGCTTCAGGTATCATAAGTTGGATCCCTTGATAATGCACTTTCAATGTCCCATCCTGAGGATTTCTGCTTAAGTAATTTGCCCTTCCTCTTATACTAACTTTGTGGCAGAAACCAATTTCTCAAGCTTACATTTATCTTCCTTAACCTTCTGAGTCTTTTCCCTGTTTGTCATCACCCATATTCTCTGCATAACACTCAGCTTCCTCATCAAATGAGGCAAGGATGCAGGTATCTCTGCCATGCAACCTAAATTCACCTGAGTGCACTGGACAGATGTACCCCGTGCAGTAACAAATAAATGCTGTCTTTTGGAAGAATTGTGACCACTGAATAAAGAGATAACCAAGAAGTGCACAGTCTGAGAGCTAAAACATATTTGTGCTAACAACCCTGATGTCCTGAGTTGTGGTAACAACTCTGACCGTTTCTGAATACTTCCTTCCAGCACTGTGTGTGTGTGTGTGTGTGGAGAAATCTCCTTTGCTCCTCAATATTTAAAACCAGTATGAGAGGGAAGAATCATATAGCAGCAAGTTCAGTTCATGTCCCTTAAATCAGAATGGGTTTTAAATCTTTTACATCCACCATTTAAGCCAACACACAGCTGTAGTCACAACACTTCCATATGGAGCAACCACCAGATGTGGAGAAACTGCACTCCTTGTTAAAGCATCAGCGATTTCTTGATCATGGAGAAATGGCAAGGTGCCAACTCCTGAGCAGTTCATTTGTAGCTGCACACTACTTTTTTTCAGGACATCAGCCCTACTTATGTGTTTTGATTCTTCTCGTATTTTTTTTTTTAATTTTTGTGGCTAGTGTTCTTAGACTTAAATGAATATTCAGTGCAGTTTAATATTTGCTACTGGGTGCTTTGAAACTGTCATGATTTCCACTAAACTCTGTGGGAGGTCTGACTTGGAGTTGAGGATGATCTGAATTTTATCCAAACTCACAGAAACATTTCATGCCCTCCCACCCCCCATTTTTAGAATGATCACACTGGTCAATTACATTCTATATGTCTAAATTGGCACTCCTACATCTGTCCTCAAGGATCTCAAGTTGGTCCTCAAGGAGTAGTTTTTCCTAGGATATCACTTACGTGCTCAATAGAGAAGGAAAAATGACAAAAACAAATGTGGGGATGATATGATAACTCCCATGATGTATTCCTGTGTAAATTCCCTTACACCGGAAGAAAGACTGCTGGAAAACATGGAAAATAATCTCCACTTAAGATGAGGTCCCTAGCAGACAAATTCCATGGATATTTACAAGAACAGTTTGTGATGGCAGTTAGATTTCCCAAGGACATTTTAGTGAGAAAAAAAGACTCCACACATACAGAATGCTGGCAAAAAGAACTGCAATGCTCAGTTGTTCTGTTCTCCTTGCTATACTGGAGCAGTATTTATTTTAAAATCAATCTGACATGATCACACTTCCACATTGAAAATATCTCTATTACTTCTTGCATGTATGACTCAATCATTATTTATGCTTTCAGTTTAAAAGTCTTGCTTTGACTTCACCAGTGAATTATTTTTAAGTGTTGTTAAAATCTTAACTCTAGCTATAAATGAGTAATTACTTTTTCTACAAAAAGTTTATCTCATCTCAATTGTATTGCCAGCATTTGCTTATTCTTTCAAGAATCCTGTGGGCCAGAATCACATCTGAGCTATGAAGTTCTACATTAATTGGTTTAGTTTTTAAATAAAATGACTCAGAGTAATTTCTAAAGATGGTATAGAACTGGTGGGTGCAAGTTTCTGATAGAGTCAGTCTCGTAGGAACAAAGTGAGTCCTTGTTAAACTAGCAGATCGATAGAAAAGGAATATTTTGAAAGAATCAAAACGGATTTCCTGTTTGCAGTCAGCAGGAGTAAAACTAGAATAGCTTTCTGCTGCTGTGGAAGAACAGGAACTTTCTATAAGTGAGTAATTTTGAATAGAGGCAGAAAATAAACTTGATATGTTCAAGCTCCATGGTAGCTTTTACAACACAGTTTTCTGTAAATGGTCTGTTCCTTTTTAGCTCATTGCCAGTGACCTCCAGGAACGTACTCTAGTTCCTTCGCAATACACGCATGATCAAAACAGCAATAATGAAGCTCCAGATTGAACTACATGGTAGTAAAGAATACACTATCATTCAAGAGTCTCACTGTCACAGAATCACTGAGGTTGGAAAATACCTCAAAAATCACCAAGTCTAACCATTAACCCACCACTGCCAAATCCAGTACTAAACCATATCCTAATGAACATTTTTGTTCTTTTGCAGGGGCCATTCTCCTTCTCTCACTATTGCTTCAAGGCGCTTATTTCTGTCTCTGTCTTTATGTGGACACAAACCCTCATTTATACAGGGAAAAGTTATAGCAGAGAATGAAAAATAATTTCTGTGTAGGTAAAGATTTTGAGGAGTGTTTAAATGACTGAGGAACCACAAGCTTCACTGAAAATAACACAAGGGCTTTTGAAAATGACCATCTATTATTTCTTTCCCCTGAAAATTGTGTATGTCTGCAGCTGGTTATATAGAACCAGGATTAGTAATGAGTGGTTCAATGTTTCTTGACGATGAAGGACTCATCTCGTGAAACATGAAATAATTGAAGTTATCCCAAGTCAATGCATATGAAAAATATTTCATTTCACAAAATAAGCTACATTTTCCTGCTGAAGTTCTAATTTTGCCTGAGCAATCAGTATATGATTGAGCTGAAGCAGCTCAAAGTGAATATTTCATTATAAAGAATTTTTCCCTCAACTCTGCTCAATAAAACAAAAATTACTTTGAGTGCTTGTAAAACAAAACAAAACAAAACAAAAAAAACACCAAAACACAAACAAAAAAACCTGGACTTTTGCACTGCTGTTGTCTTGCAGCTTTACTACAAACATTCATTCCAGGGAACTAGCTGCAGTTGCCAGCTAGCTCATATCTCAAGTTTAAATGCATCATCTGACCAGTGTAAATAAATTTCAAGTATATAAAATTACTTTCTTTACGCTACTATTCTGTCTTATAAATGTTTATAACACCATTAAAGATATATGAAAAATAGTAACAGTACCCCCTGAGCAACCATTTGAAGTGCTGAAGTGTTACACAGTAGTTATAAATGAACACATCTTTCCTGGTAATTACTTAGAAATAGTAATTCTCTTTCCCTGGTCTTCATTTTGCATCTTAGAGCAAAACACCAATCACCTAAATTCTATGGATTTTTAAAAATAACTATATAGAACCTCTGAGGAAAAAAAAGGTTTCACTTCCCTTTCTGATAACAAAATGTGTATCATCACATTCCTATTAAAGAGCCCTACTTCAATGTGGAAGAGAAATCCTATCATCTCTGCTGCAAGGCAGTACTTCTTGAATAAATATTTGAGAGCAGTAGACATAACAGCACTGTGGGACCACTTATATTCCACATAAATAGGGATATATATCTCAGTTAATTCCCATACTAAATATTGAAGTAGGGAGTAGAAAGTATTGACACCAATATTTTTATGGGAAAAAGTTATTTCCTTCTGCTATATGAAGTAATAAATGTGTTTAAATAATATTAAATTTGAATAATTTTCCCATTTTGTTTAAGGAAAGCTTTTTTGGTCTTATGTTAAATGTCCTGCTAGTAGTATGATTCCCTTTTGGTAATATTTAACTTTATGCAAATCTCAAGAAATTCAGTTTCACGTCTTAGCTCTTATGATTTCTTTCTCTTCAATCAGTCAAGCTCTGTTAGTCAAGTGTTTCAATTACTTCTGGGATCTGCTGTTTATAGTAAATCTACTGGCATAAAATGTGATCTGTCTTCTGTTTTAAATTTCATTTACACATACTTCTTCGCACCCTCTTCCTTCTCATTCTCTCCAACACAGATGATTACCACTTTCCTGTCAAAGGAAAAACAGGGTGGGGGGAAAGGATAGTTTTTAAAAGCTAGGATGAAAATTAACTAGCAGCTATTTTCAGAGATTTTTTTTTCACAGCTTTTTATAAGCACTCCTTCTGTAACTAACAGAAAACAAGCATTGTTTCATAAGACAGGATTATGAAAACCACACAGACAAAAATTCAATAAAATGCTGTGGGGTTATCATGGTAAAAGAAATATTCATATATTTTTTCTTTCACAAGAGGATCAACTGTGTAAAAGCTTGTCAACAAATCAAGGAAATATGCTGCTTGTTCACTGAGGATAGGACAAGAATTAATGGGTTATATTACTGAAGTGTTTGATATTTAGGATACTCCATAGGATATTAAAGGTGCATTGCTGAAATTTTCATCAATGGACCTCTCCTCGCCTCTCCCTCCCCTCGCCTC
>VWZF01001696.1:2476510-2495555 GCA_013396755.1 Sclerurus mexicanus | reverse complement strand
TCAAAAAGACATCTGCCAAGCCAAAAAGCAAAGTGGTCTTACTTTCATGAAAGTAGTCTGGGACTAGAAAGGTTTTTGAAGACCGTTTGTTTTTAAACTAAAAAAAGCTTTTAGTCTGAAGTTCATCTATTTACAAGATCTTTTTTTTTTTTTTTCCCTTACAAGATACAGAAGAACCACATATTTAATTCTATGCCTGGAGCAACTGGGAGAATGATGGTAGGGTTGGGAGTTGGGAGTTCCATTTAGGAATGGTGTGTTCTAATCTAGTACTCCAGCTAAAACCACATGCAGCTCTCCTTCCAACTGGAGGCACAAAAGGCAAAGATCATAGGCTGAAATAAGAACAGTTTACCGGAAACAGCAATTAAATAAGAAAAAAACAGTAACACTAATAATATTAATAACAAAAGGTAGAAGAAAAGAAATGATTGACACAGAAACTCACCCTCTGCCTCCCGATAATAGACAATACCAGACAATACCCTCCACCATCTGTTTTTTCTCAACCAGATGAAATGCCTTCTCCCCCAAAGAAAGTCCCTTTCCCCCACTCCCAGTAACAACATGAGGTGGTATAGAATGACCTCTGGTTCCTAGCCATGCCACCTCCCAGCTACTGAAAAAATTAACCTTGCCCTGGCCAGAATGAGAGCAGATGCCTAAAGACACCCAGGTACAATTCTAGGCTTTCTAATGTAAGTAGAGCCCTAAATACTATCAATTTTGGCACCACAGCAGCACTCAGGAAAGTCCAGAGACAATGGGAAAGGCAGGAGGAAGTCACCATATAAACCCACTTAATCATATCAAGACATAATGAGATATCTGGAATGTTTTTGTGAAGAAGAGACATCAGACTCTTTGAGATGAAACATGATGCTTTGTGTGCTGCCAGGGTTCACTGCGGCAGCAGGTGATCAGTGCCAGCACAAGTCGGAGCAGAACAACTGCTGCAGTGTGACATATCAACCAGGCTGGTATGTGCCACCCCTCACAGCACATGTTACCAGCCCCAGGAGCACACGAAGCTGGTGCTTACCTGTCACCGAGTACCCTGTGGCAAGCTGATGTGTGTCCCTTTTCATCACTCTCAGTGTTATGTTTTCACATCCTCCATTTCACAGTAAGTCAAAAGCAAATATTGCCTTCATGCTCCATACTCTGGCACTACACAGGCAACTGCTACAGGTTTAGGAGTCTATTCATTTCTGAACTTCCTAATTAAATACTAAACAGGAAAAAACCCAGTCAATATCAGTTATGGTACAAAAGGTCAAACTAAGCATTAAATGGAAAAAATTTAAGGTATGTAACTGTGTGGGCAGAACAGAATGAGATACAGAATGAGAGTCTTTGACCCCTGTGTTTCTGGTTAAAATCTACACACAGTTTTATAGTCAGTTAGTTATAAAAGGTATCTTGCCATTTGACTCATTTTTGTATGCCAAACTTCTGAAGGAAATTTATTCATGGTTATATTTGAATCACTGTCTATATGCCTTGACACTTCAAATCAAAACACCAGAGGAATCTAATGATTTTAATTCTAGTGATTTTAAAAGAAGATTTAGAACTAAGTCCTACCTGTCCTTCTGTATTATTTTTCCACTGGGAAATCTCTCAAGACTCATTTCTAAGTCACAGCCTTCAAGACCTGATGGAGTTTCTAGCCTGAAAAGTCATCTTCTTGCTCTAACAAACCAATACCTTTTTGTTCTTTCCCTTAACATTGTCCATCCAACCTTGATTTGTTGTTCTTCAGGCTTTAGACTCTCTGTTTTCCCATTGAGGACATGTATTTTTTAAAAAAGCAAAAATTCAGCCTGTAATCAACATCCCTAATATCCACACTACAACACAGAAGGTTTGTCTATCACTTCTGTAGACTTGAATAGCCTTAAATTTATTTGCTCTTTTGTCAATAACTACAGCTGTGTAGTTTCGTGTGAGCTGAAATCCATCTAAAGTTGTATGCAGAGACAGTTTTACAGGGCAGCTGTCCAATGTGCAAGTGTGAGGCCTCCATACATTAATTTATCTTTTTCTTGCAGACATAATGTTGTCTCTGAGCCCATCTCTATATTTCGGTGTCTGCACCCAGGTTGCACCGGTGTGTTGCACTCAGTACAAGTCACAGTGAGTTTAAAGTCAGCCCATATACATACCCAGGTTTCAGATACAGTATCATCTAAATATCAACAGATTACTTCTTGTTGAAGGCTGAATGTCATATAGAAATCTCCTTTTTATAAAGTGAATTATTACCATGCTCTACACACTCAAAATTAGGAAAATCAGGAAGGAGGGAAAGGGAGAAAAAAGACTTGCTTGTTGCAGTGTGTGGACAATCCCTGCGAACTGCAACAAACTGGCAAAATTAGCATATTTACTAGAAGGGTTTTGTGCTGTAAATTTCATCCCACACATCTAAATCCTTTTTCTTAGAGTTCTTATGTTCCTACTAACACCATAGAGACCACACTGGGAGACACACTGATCATGTAAAAAAAGAAGCCTGAAGAAAGTGGAAAACAAAATGTAAGTTACAGAAAGGTACAGAAATTAAAAGACTGGTATATTTAAATCTATTTGGGGATTTGGAAGATGGAAATGCAGTAGAAACAACTTCAAGATGCCCAAGTTTTATGTTTGTTAGATGTTCTCTTAAGTATAGACTTGTACTTCACAGAAAAGCAGAAAAAAAAAAAGGACTAGGTAGCTCCAAAGCATCCAGCAAACACCCATTCTGTATCCTGGAACAGCTTATAGCAAATATAAAGCCAATAGTAAAGCACAGTAGCAGCAGCCATGAGGGCAGTGTGACAGTAGAGCATCATCAGCACATTTTTTTTGGCCTGCAATACTGGGAATTTCTCAGAAAGCATTTCCTGATAGATGGTACTCTGTTCTACTATAGAAAACTACAACAAAACAAACATGCTTCCTCAGAAGTATCTCTGCTAATATTATCAAGATAATATTTCTTCTCAAGTTAAATCTAATCATCAGTTAAACTCTGGACTGTCCATGAAGGACAGACCCAGTTAGCTTTCAAAAGCATTAGTGCCCATAAATGCCCAAGTTATCCAACCAAAAGCCTGTCCTCAGCTGAAGTCATCCTTCAGTGTCTCCCTTTGGCATTGCTCCAGAAACAAAACCTAAGGCGTCAGTTTAATGGTTGAATGAAGGAAAAACATAAGTGGATACTACTTCATTTGTATGCCCTGCACAGCAGACACCAAACTCAACTGAGCACAGTGCTCCCCTTCTGTAAGGAGTGACGCTATTGATGTTCAGCACCCGTTGAGGTCATGCAGACTTCTTGAATTTGCAGAGGAAAGCAGAGACTTTCTGGTATGACTGACCTCCAACACCATTTGCTCTCAAGTCCTGCTAACCACCAAAGCTGTGCTGTGCTCATGTAGTTCTTTCCCACTTACACAATAAACTCCTTGAAGCTAATACTAACTGTTTCCAGTCATTCCTGCAACACTCAAAACTTGTTCACACAGCCTAAAGTACAAAGTTCCTGCTTGTCTCAATTCTGTCCTTTTCTTCAAAAAGAAAAAGGGAAACATTGCTCTGAAATGAACAGCTGAAACCTGTATCAGATGAGCACAGCACAGCAGGATTACATAAATGCTTAAGAAGCAGAAATATTTTTCTCTTTTCATGTAAATATTCCTAGTGCTAGATAAAAAATTAAAAGGCATTGTTTGCAGGGGGCTTCTGAATTTCTCAATACAGCTTTGAAACTTATGTATCAGTTAAGCATATTTATCCTTTTGGAGCTGAATGCTGCATGCTGAATGCTTCCATAAAAAGCGGAAGAAATAAGTTCTTGCATGTTCCTTTCTCAGCAGCCTTTCTTCCAGCTCACTGAAAGCAAAAGCAGCACAGGGACTGGAGGTGCAGATCAGTCCTCACATGCTTTTTTTCAGCATGGAGAGAAAAATATCCCTTTCTTGAGACTTCTAGTACTATCTATTGCTTCTGTAACTCACAAGAGCAGCGTGAAGATTTCTCAGATTTAACAGCACTTTAGAGAGAGGCAAAGGGTAAGTTTTATTATTATTAGCTTAATTTCTACCCTTTTTCTTCACAGAAAAACATACTACTGGGCCCAAGGGAAACATTAACAACAGCAGTCTCATTTCTTGTTCTTAACACTGGCTTTAATTAAATATTGTTTTTTTCCTACTTAGCTAGGTGGCATGGGACACAGGAATTATTTGTGAGGACTTGGGAGTGGACTCAAAGACTGGTACAGTGAAATTAATCATTTCCATGCAAAAGGAATTACTAGTCCCTGTGATCTACTCCTGCATGCAGCAGCCAAGATTTCCATCAGGTTAAGAGAGCATAATTGTACCACTGCCCCTATGCTTACAAAAAACCTCTTCAGAATGCACATGCACACATCACAAAAAAAAAAATGTTAATGCTGCGCTCACAGTGCTGTTTCACATGGGAAAAATAGGAGTATCAGATGTTTGTGACATGGTCAATATTGCTTGAAATCAGAAAGCTGAGATGCTTAATTTTTTGCCTTCATTAAGCTATTATCATACCTGAAACACTTGTCTGAAATTGGTCAGCCCAAGACAGGGAATAAAGACAGTTAATTCACTGTGGAAAGAATAGACTTGCATTAAAATTTAGCTCCCTTCTCAAATTTTAGTTAATGCAACTAATGTAACTTCAACTAAGAAATATACAATTGAATTTTTTATCTTTCTTTAAAAGATGAGTTAATGAGCAAATCCCTAACTCCATGTTTCTAGAAGTTTACCTGTAAAGAATCAAATCTAATGCTTATATACATGAGGATAGTTTTTATTTAGCCAAAGTAGTGGGAAAGGACAAATAGATAACAAGGGGGAAAGCCTCCCTTCCTAAGACAATGTGGAAGAAAGCTGATAATATTCTCTTTCTATTTAAAACAAACAAACAAACAAACCAACAAACAAAAAACAACAAGAAGAAAGGACATAAAAATAGAATTCCTTGCAGAAGAAACAGCATGGAATCTAGACACCCGAATTTCTGAAAATTCAGGGCAGTACTTTATTCCAATTATTATTTTAATAGTACAGTACATTGAGGGAAATGCCTATACATTCCAGGAATATACCTTTTTTTCCTTTAATTTATACTCACAGTCTTTGTACTAATCCTAACTAAACAGGGATGATGGATATAAAAAGATATTTGTCTTTCAAGTTTGGTATGTTATGAGCCAGGAGACTAATTTAAGCTTAGTAAACAACAGAAAAAACAAGCCATAGGCAGTCTGGCCAACAGTTTTTGTGATCCGTAGCAGTGTGCAGACAACATGTAATCATTGGGAAAACACATCTAATCAAATCATGCTATAACTCCTGGCAACATAGTATTCAGTCTATTGCCTTTGTGCTAAGTTTAATGGGTTGCTTCCAGCAGCTGCCTCAGCCTGTTGCTTCAATTACCACCATGTCTTCCCAGTTCTGTTTTGCTACTTTCTTCACTCAAAATATATTAGCTGTTGGAAATGGGTTTTCCCTTCTTCCAGGTAATTTTGTGGGACAGATACTGTTGTGACAGTAGCTGTGGCAAAGGGTTTTGTTGTTTGAGTACCAATGGACTGCTGGATGTGCGCCACAGAGCTGAACAGTCAGGATTTGGCTGTGCGTTAGTGGGCTGCTGGAGAATTCTAGGGCATTTGTGTTGCAGTGCCAGAAAGCATCTCCAGAAGTCATCAAGACCAACCTCAATCCCCATCTTAACATTTGTTCTACCAACCTGATCTTGAAACTCTGCAGCAGCAGGGGTTCTGTAAGTGCCTACTTAATGTTTCCTGGTGCTTTGTTGTCCTTTGAAGTAGGATTTTTTCCTAAACTTCATCTTTTTCACTACAGCTCAGATGGATTCATTATTGCTCTTCCTATCACAGAAAAGGAAACATATTCCTTCTTTGCAGGAGCTCTTAACATATCTGAAAATTTATCTGCTTCTTTCAAATTCCTTTCTTTGTGTTAAGCTATTCTGTTTGTCTGGTTTTTTTCCCCCTAGTTTTCTACACTGCAGAAAATTCTCATTGTTCTCACCAGGTTTCTATTCAGGTGAATTCTTGAGTTTCAAGTCAGAAGAGACTTATCCTTCCTGAAATACAGTCTCTTGGCCTGAATTTATGAACAGAGAAAGCCTATCAATGTTATAAAGTAATCCCTCTGAAGTACTGCAAGCTATATAACCAGATCTTTGTGTGGTTTTGCATATTGTGAACTAAATACTGCCCACATGGACTAACTATGGAGTTTTTGGCTTCAACTGAACTTATTTACAAATCATCTTCTCCCAAAAAAATTGTGGGCAGAAGGGACACGTCATCTCATTCCTCTGTACTGTAGAAGGAAAATTAGACAGGAAAAGGTTTTTTAAGGAATTTCTTCATCTGTTGATGCCCTTTTCCTTTGAAAGATAGGGAGTCTCAACTTTCAGATCTAGGAATACACATATGCATTCTGTGCTAACCCAAAGACAACCAACAAATCTGTATGCTTTACCATTACAGTATAGACTATTGCACATTTGTTACACAGATGTGTTTCTCTCTATTCAAGTATTCCCCAATATAAACTGTTGAAACTGAAAGCACGGGTAAATGAAGTTTCATAATGGTGCCGTGTCAATACTGATGCGCAGGGATGCTGGGGACACATTTATGTTCTGTCTCGTTATCTCTAATGTTTGATAGTGTAGAATCTGCCCAAAGGGGACATTTACACTCCCATCTGAAATCTTTAATAATCTAAAACAAGAAAAAAAAATCTTCTGGAATCATTGTGTTCAGAATTACATAATTTCAATTAAAAAGAAAGGAGAAAAAATTAGACATCTTAGAAATTATAAAAATTTAGAATAACTAAAAAGTAGACATTTTTCACATTGCCAGATAAGATCTTTTTACCAGATTAATCTTTACGTTATCAAAATCTCACTGGTCGATGAGTGTTTTGTTCTTATTCTCCAAGTATTTTGCAGTTTTAGTCTGCAAAATTTGCTAATTAATTTGCAATAAATAATATCTTTAGACAAGCTTCAAATGTTATGAGTCAATAATGCTGGCCAAAACACATTTCCCTTTGCTAATACTTGGTTTCAATAAAATCTTCTATTTACATATATGTACACAGGTCAATTATGAATAATTAAGTAAAGGAGGGGGTGGTATGATATTTTTTTGAATGCAAACTACATTCAGAATCCATAGATAAAACTGGCTAATTGTTAAAGGTCCTGAGAATGAATATGATCTAAATAAATCAGATTGGAGACCACAGCATTGAAACAGGTGCGTTCAATACATACACAAAAATTAACTGATAAAAGCCTGTAGCAGCTGTCTAGTCTGCAGCATTTCTTTGTTCATTTTTTAATTTGTTCTATCTCCTCTTGAGGAAAAACAAAGAAGAATCCATATTTTACTGTGTGCTGCTGAACACAAACAGTAACAGGAAAACTAACTACAGAATAATGTGTGTGGAAATACACAATGACAGGTACACAACTAGCTGGTTTTGTTCAGTTTTTCCTTTTGTTTTATCAACAACAACAACTGAACAAAGTCTGATTTTGGCAGAGTGAATAAATCCAAGCTTTAATATAAACTATAATAAGTTTTCTACCTGTCTTATTAGTTTCTTATGCAAGGACATTTTAGCATAGTCTATTAAATCTAGAGTAAGGAATTAAATGGAACTTGATTGAGGCAGTTTAAGGACCTGTCACTACAGACTAGTGTCTGACATGTTATAAAGCCAGGGACACCCGCTACAGTAATGTGCAGGTGTAGCAGAGTATAACCCACATATGACACAGTGGTTTAATGTTGCTTAATAAAACTGCCATGTTTTAGTGGTGTTACATGTTGAAGGACATTCAACAGTACATGTTTCACTTGGCTCTCACAGGTTGGACCATCGTCACTGCTCAGTGGCAGGGAGGATTTCCTGCTCTTCACAAGGGAACATGCATAAACTGTATATTTATAGAAACGGGAAAAAAGTTAAATATTTGTCTTTGAATACCTGAATTTGAGTCAGTGGTCATAAAATACACCTCTGAACATCTGTGTTTGCCATGACATCTTGTTAGGAATTAGTTAAAACAGACTTTTTTTTTCTTTCCTTGATTATAGACATTGTTCAATAACTAAATAGTTCACACTCAAGATTATTTGTAGTCTGTTACTGTCTGGTATGTGCACATACCCATCAGAAGTCATTGCAAAAATCAGGACTTACATTGTTACACCACATTCCCTTCACAATGAACTATTTTTAAACACATTAAGCAAATGAAAGAAAATGAAAAAAACCAACCAAAAACCATGCTTTTTCTTACTTTTTGTAGAGGCAAAGCAAGTGTTACTGAATATATGTTCAAAAAGAGCTAAGAGGAACCTGACTGTACTGTGACCAGAAGTCATTTATTTGTATAGCTATTGCCTTTATACCACACTGATAGATTGGGCAATTTTTTTTTTCAATAACATTATGTACCTTCAAAGAAAAAAATGAGGAATACAACAGTGGAGTTGGGAAGTATGTTTTTCATTTAAGTAAAACTTGTATTAGTTTTGAAATAATGATATGAAATTTTTCAGTTATTTATTTTTCTCTGTGAAATTACAATAGATTTATGTTAAGATATGAGTGAAGTGCAGAATAGGAGGAGGAGATATACTGTGGAAGCACAGCTCTATATTTCGCAGGTGATGTTTTGGAGGAAAAGTTTCAGAAAAAGAAAAAAAAATACAGCATGAGATGCAGTTTTGCTTGAATCTCTGAACAGGACAATATGACTTGGTGTCCTTGGAAGGGCATATCATACCTGAGTGCACATTCAGATGGCATGGTGCCCTAGTGCACCTGCCTTAGACAAGTGCTTAAGATGAGATTTTGCCCAGTGAATAACACTGAAGAAGGTCTCTGAAAAACCTTTCCCTCTGTCCCTGCCAGATTTTTAATGTTCAGAAATAGGTGGATCTCTACTTATTCCCAATGATTTACTCAAAATAGTTTCTTAATTACATTTGAGACAAGCTGGTTGCACCAAAGTGTATGCCCAGGGCAAGTTCTGTGACATCTTGGCTTAAAGAAAGGGACAAGCTTTGGGAAAATGTATGTTAGATTTAAGAACTGTCAGTGTTAGTCATTTATCTGACCTAGAGCTTTTGTAAACTTGATAAACACAGCCTTCAGTTAGGAGTGGCACAAAGATATTTTCTACCAAAGTAGAGATGGAAGGACCATGATTTTATAGGTCTTCAATTCCTGCACATACTACTTGGAAGATAAAGTACCTTAAGCAACTTCTCTAGGCACAATGAAGAAACAAGTACTGAGGTAGATGAGTGAAGAGAGTATATCTGAATCAATGCAATGTCTCATTGGATACTGAGAAGTCCTCATTTTAGGATGAGACCTCCTTTGGCACATACGGAAAAAAAAACTACACTTGCACTAAAAAGTCCTAAATGATTTAGACTAGCCCTCAATTGCTTTCATCATTGTTTAAGGGCGTCCTTAGCACCCCAAAAATAGAGCAACATAGCACATCTTCCATTCCCTTTGTAAAAACAACACCTGAAAGGCTTTCACTCATTGTAGTCTCTCAGGTCAAATGTCAACAGTGACCCTAACCTTGTTCAGTAATCACAGCTATTGGTAGCTTTTATTGATGTTCTGACCCAAAGTTTTTATCAATAAAAACAGAACCAAACATAACAATATTTTCATTCATTGGTTGAAAAATAATGTATCTGTGAAGCAAAAAGCAATACCTGTTTTGACAGAAATGCTACTGCAATGGGAAAGGTACTCATTATTCTCTTAAACTTTGACAAATGGTTTGCATCTATTGCTTGCAAGCAAAGACAAATTCCTGGCTTAAGTATCTCCTTCTGAAGTTAAATGCAGCTATAGCACCTTGTAATGTGGGTTTATTTGTGTAACATGTACCATCAACCAGGGAGTTTTCTAATCTAAAATATTTTGTCAGGTTTTCAGCTATTGTTTTCAAAAGTCATCAGCATTAACTTCTCGCTATAGTCCAGTTACATAAATTACTATTTGATTTGCTTGATGTTACTCACTGAAGAACTTTCCCATTACTACTGGGAGGGGACTAAGGCAAATAAAGGTACACACATACATAAGTATTTTCAGCAGCAGAGCTTCATCTAGCACTCCATACATGCATTTTTTATATTGTTAGTCACATATTTTATTGCTGTGAGGTTATACCTTCAGCAAACTTGTTTATTAGACTTCAACAGCTTCCCAGAAGAAGAAAGTTACAGCCATTTGCTTGAAGTATTTGCTTCTAGAGCTCAAAACTTCAAAGGAGTTATAGCAAACTGATGGAGAAACTCAAGTGAAATGGAAAATCAGTAGTAAAATACTGTGGTGTCATGACTCTAGGCATATAAATTTCATATACCTTTCCATCACCTTTTATTAATTAGTTTTATCTGAAAAAGATGTCAACGGTTAAATTTTCAAACTTGTGTCATTCTACATATTCCAATGCTGAAAAGAGACTGGTGAAATAAATCTCGATGTCTTTTAATGATTCGTTGGTACTGAAATGGATATTTCAGCAGCACAGTGGAATTATCAATTCTTGCTAAGGTATCTTGCCCTGCTGTAGAAGCATTTGTTGGGAGGAATTCTTTGTTTTCCTGAGAATATCAGAGAAAAGGAGATTTTTATTTCACTTTTTTGTTTTTTATATATTTTATGAACAATTACTCTGAAATTTAGATTTTTTTTTTTCAGATTTTCCCTTCCCATACATGTACTGTGTAAAAATGTCTTTTCTCTTAAAGCAAATCAAGATGTCTTCACTCTACACCACATCCCAACTGTAGTCCTTTATTCAATAAATACCTACTATGAATAAGCCAGAAATAACCAGAACAGCAGTGAGGCAGACATCAGGTATTAACAAGGCTGCAAGAGAATCCCTGCTCCAGCAAGAAGGATGGGACAGTGCAAGTCTCCATATCCAAGTTTTTGTTAGGGTGGAAGATACAGTAAGAAAGAATGGTAAATATCCATTTCAAGGGTGTTGATGGAGCCTAAGTAAAGATTACCAGAGAACAGAAGAACAAGGGGCACTGCTCCTTTCTTCCCCAGAGGTGTTACAAAATGGGAACCATAACAAAAGGGATGGAGGAGGAGTGATCTCTCCACGCACTCAGTCACCCCAAAAAATAGGACAAAAGAAGCAGCAGGAACTGAGATGCAGAGTGAATTAATGAGGCTGCCAAATGTAGCTATGGAGTATAACTGCTTCTTCAGCCCCTTTATTGTCTCGTCAGTTGTAAAGGATAAAGGCAGACCTTTCAGATGTATGAAGAAGGATTATCTCATAGTTGCTCAGCACATGGCATAACAACTTCGTGTAACCTTTCCACAGACCTTGTTCTCCACTGCTGCCTTTCACCTGAACCACCTTGATGACCCTGACAGCTCAGGATAAGTCCTGCAGAATATACAATGCACTTAGATATTTCACATTTAGTGGAAATGGTATTAAATTGTTAGGAAGGTTTGACTGGGTTTTTTTTTTTTCCATCTGGTAGTGGCGTTGCTCCTTCCCAAATGACTCTTTTAATGTCACAAATATTTGTAACAAAAATTACACAATAATTCTTTTTCCACTTTGAAAATTATTTCAGCATTACTGTTCGATCCTCAGAAACATTAGGCAACGTGATTTACATTTTGTCTGGATGGAAAGCTATAGTCCAGCTCTAGCAATCTCCATGCAATTCCATAAGAGACTAGAATTCCTTTTAAAATACAAAAGCATTTAGAAACATGGAAGCAGAAATACATCCTGAAAGCAAGTTTCTTTCAGCAGTTCTACAGGCTGTTTTTGACAACTCAGCTGTGAGCTTTTTCCTTTTCTCTTGAAGCTTTAAAAAAATGAAATAGAGATGAAGGTCACTTTTTATTACATCTCCCCTCATTGAGAATGGGTTTATTTCTTTCTGCTTTTACTGCTAAGAAACTGCCAGTCTCAGCAGCAGAGATAGTAAAACACTTGTATTTCCCCCACTATACTGTAAGATTTTTTAACAGATGGGCAAGAAAGAGAAAGGGGCTCTTGACTCATACCTATGATAGATTTCTTTTAATATCTTCTTAAGGACTCTCATGAATGGGAAGCAACCAAGACCTGAGATACAAGAATGACTGCAAAGAATAAAGGTTCTCTGCCCGGGAAGAGGAATCTCCTACTTGGTTTTGCTCCGTAGCTCTAGAGCTATCCACACTTCCCCAGCAAACTCTAACTGCAAATCAGCTGCACATTCACATTTTACAATTACAGTTAAATTCCACACCCATAAGGGTGCATGCTTAACATCGGAACCTTTTTTTTGTGTGTGTGTGTGTGTGAAGTGTTTTACCAGTGAAGTTTCACTTCTTTTTTCATGTGTTCCTGGAGGGATATTCTTCATGAGTGTTCATAGGTATGCTGAGAAACTGTTCATGTTGTGCCCCGGAGGGGTAAGTTAGACCCTATTAAAGAGCCAGAAAATTTTTTTTGAATCTTACTTTTTCATTTTTCTTGGCAGTATGGAAAAATTTCTCCCTTGAGGACAGTAAATCATATGAAAAAACAACATAAGCAAATCCTTTCACCATTCTGTAAGATTAAATCATGGGTTTCAACTGTCAAATTTCTTTTAAAAATCAAAACCTGTAACTAGACTTGTAACAAGGAAAGTGCCTACATGTAAGTAGAGTCAAACAGAAAGAAAAATTGATTTCTTCTTCTCTTCTGTCAACTACTGCTGTGGAAAATGAAAGACAGTTCTGAAGTGGTAGCAGCAACTAAGTCCTGAAGGACTAAAAAGGTATAATGTGTATATTTGTATGCACTTGCCTTCAGTGCCCCAAATGCCTTGACATGGCACATCTGATGGCAGTTGTTACAGGAGGCTAATAGTTTAACTACATTTACATATCATTATACATACTGTAATAGATATTATAAATATTTAAAATAACAATTGATTGAGAGTTCTTTCAACTTTTAAACTGCTTAATGCATTATCATGAAAATCCCTAGTATGACTGCCAGAGTTTTCTCCAACGCTTAAAGTGGCTCTGAGTTTACAGCTGTGGCATTGAGAAATCCAACTAAAATGTATAGAATGCAAAGTGAGTGCACAAAGAAGTACAGGAGATCTCCTGTTGTGGGTCTGCTAATGACATCAGATGCTAAAAGTGCAGCAAAACTGTGAGACAAAGAGAACCTAGAAGAGTTAGATTTAACAAAACTGACGGCAAATATCTAATAAGTATGCTTTCCATTTCCATAGCAACTTCCATCAAAGAAACAGAAAGCACTTTAAACATCAATCAATTTACTCTCAACAATACTGTGTGGAAGGCAAAATACATATTGGAAGAAGTAAAGTTGCTTCCTGGTGATTGCTGGACTCTATTTTAGGAATCCTTTTTGCTACCTCTGCAGTAACATCCTCATTAATATTCAGACTTTCTATCTGTCTTGTTCATGTTGTCTCACACAGATTGTGACATAAGAGGAGTGAACAGAGACATTGGGATAAAGAATGAAGATCTTGGGAAGTAATGAATTTAGCTGTTACTAAACAACAATTACCAGATCCACATAGAATAGCCTAAGCAGCCTTATCTACCGTAAATTATCACTGCAAGAAAGTCTCTGCAATGGCAGATTTTCAAACAACAGTGGCTTTCAACAGTGGCCTCTTTTATCAAGAATTTTGGCAAAGTACTTGTACAAAAGACATATTTTGGCTATCTGTATTAGGCAGGTACAAAGTGCATGCTGTAACACCCAGTATGTAGGCACCATGACCCAGTATAAGGTACTTTGTGCCTGTAAATGATGGAGGGTTTTAAAATATTTAAAAAATATCTTTATGGAGTCAGTATATCTGAAAATAAAAGAGCAACCTAGCAGATCCAATCAGTATGTGCAACATTCCTGCCCCCAAGAGAAAATAAAGTCAACCTGGCTCCTCCTACTCTTGAATTTTAGGAGTTGGAGATCTAAAGCCTGAAAAAGCAATGTTTATGCTCTGTAGCCCACACAGACAGAAAATGAAATGGTCATCTCTTGGCAAAGAGTTGTGCTAACTCTTTAGGTTTTCTTTTATTATTCAGATAGCTCTGTTGGCTGGAATGAAAGTGAACATGACAGACAGGACTTTCATCTCTAGAGAGAGAAGATCTCATTGTAAGACTGTTGCATGGTCTCCATCACTGAGAACAAGGTTAGAGCTGGTCATGGCCCATAAATTACCTCCCTTTCACTGTCTGGATAGGTTTCTTTGCTACAGAGAAAATGAAGGTTAGGGTTAGACTAAAGGACTCTAAAGAGTAAAAAGACTTTTTTTTCTTGTGTGTTGAATGGCTCTAAGAATTCTTGAGGAATACAAAGGTCCCCTTCATATCTGTTTTCCAGAAGAAGTGGGTCCTCTAGCTATAATCAAGCTGACAGCTAAGGCTAGAATTTGGGATCTAGTAATTTAAGGTTTTGGCTGAATGGCATTTCAGAGTTCAAATGAAAGCAGATGCCTCTCGGGAGCAGTATTTTGATGTGGTTACTACTCACAGTGGATCCCTGGGATAGAATGAATTTGAAATTAAGAGAGGGTTTGAATTTTTAAAGCTCAATACTGAAGAGTTCCTTTCCTTGATGGATGCTAAATGGCTCTAAGTGATGGCAAGAAGACATGTGCCACTTTCACTATTCGTTTTTCCAGAAAAGATGGATTCCCTTGGCTAGAACAGAAAGCTTAAAGTTAGGAATGGTGTCAGGATTTGCTAATACAGAGATAGAAAAATACAAATGTTCAGAGTTAATCAGAGTTTTAGTATCAACTGTGGCCAGTATGAAATGAGCTCCTTCATTGCGGGGGTAGCTCTCCTGCATTTAATTGCACAAAGAATTAGGACAGAGTAACATAAAATATAAAATACACTCTTTGCTGAATGTGGACTTGAGAGTAGGAAGAGGTAAGATATTTTTTAAGTCCCATGCCTTATGTACATATTTTCTGAAGAGATGGAACCCTGGGCTATAATTAAGGTAAGAGTTAGGGCTACTGATTGTATGTCAAAAGCAGAGATCCTGACTTAATACTCAGTGCTGCCTGGCCTATGGAGTAAAGAACTGCACTGCTGCTGTCATTTGTGGTTGATTATTTATGCTTTCTTTCATTGCTCAGGTAGTTCTGCTAGTTATAATGAAGGCAAGAGCTGCTAAAGATTTAAAACCCACAAGCTGAATAAATTATTTCCTTGAACTCTGTGTGTTACAGAGGTTCTGTTATGTATTCTACTAAACTGCTGCATTAAACAGATATTCCTTCAGCAAGAGTCACCAAATGAAGTTATGTCTGGTGTATTATACCTCATACATAAGACTGGATACATGGGTATAATTCTAGAATTAGTTCAAAGTTTAGATAACAAGTCAGATGTCAAAAATTGCCCTTAAAACAAGCAGCGAAATTCACCAGGTTCCTTTTTAGCTTTGGGATATCTCTGAGAAAGTGTTTGGAGAAAAATTGTTCTCAAGATAGCACCAGACAATGTTGAGTACTGCTGTTCACTTGGGTTCCTTGCAAGTTTTTTAGGTCTTGTTCAGGAAGAGGCTTCTCAGCTAAGTATACAAGACTTTGTTTCAGTTTTGATTTCAGAGAAGACAGAAAATGATGGGTTCAGGGTTTGTACCAGCTTTCAGCCTCTGCTCAATACTAAGGAAACAGAACAAGCTGTTCTCAGAGGCTGAGAATATGCTGTAATTCACAGGTCTAGAGGAATGTACTCTAGTTCATGGTATTGTAATTTTTAATAGCTTTTATTCAAAACTGATGAAATTCCCATCTTTATTTTCTTAGTTTATGTAATGCATAAAAATGCATTAACAAGAAATTGAGCTTTTATGTATGTTGAATTTTAAGATCAAATTGAAAACCACATTTTGATTACATGAATAAGAAAATGTTCTTTTTACAAATAAGGATTTACCACATTTGACTTGAGAATACCTGCAAATGAACATAAAGAAACAACAAAATGGTTTCAAAATCTACTAATCCTGTCTATGTCTTCTTCACCAACTTTCAGCCCAGAACACACCAACCAAATCACAGAAAAAAAAAAAGAAGGAAAAAAATAAACAGGGAAAAAAACCCAAAACCCAGGAAGCAGTCTTTAAATGCTTGCATACATTTTTCAGATGGAGTGTAAAAACAATTACTATTACCTATCAGTGCTTTTATAAACTATTTTTCTGCTCCATCTACAACACCAAAAGAAATGACTCGGTCATCTACTTCCACTGATGTAAGAAACATTGTCCCAGTTAGAGATTATCTGAATTTATGAGCTATAGATGTCAGGCTTTTTACAAGAGAAAGATGAAGTGTTGATGTCACATGCAGTGATGATGTCACAGAAACACTATGTCTCCCTTCTGTTGCTAATGAAAAACACATTCAGCTTCTCTCTAACAAATAAAATTTGGCCTATAAGTTTCTTCACACTTTTTCGCTTACTGCAATCTGATTTTGTAATTTATATTTCCACTATTTTTTATGTATTTAGGACTAAGAGGGGTATACCTAGGACTCTAACTAAATTAAAATATTAGAGAAAAGTACTCTTGCACCATATAATCCCACTGGATACTTCAAGTGCCCATAGTACAGAGGATGTGTTGGGATTTTTGAACCATAATGGCAAAAGTTACTGAATTCTTAGCTACTATAGGATAGGATAAAAATTTAATAGCTGGAACTGCACTCCTCACAGACAAGTAACTTACTATCTTATTTGTAAAATTTAAGCAAAACGAATATTATCTTCCTTACAAAGGAACAGTGGTTTGAAAATCCAAACCATTTGAAACATCATTTTATGGTATTGCCAAGAAATCTCTACTGCTTTTAGCACCCTGTTGTATAATACAGTCCTAGCACAAGACAACAGAGAGGGAGATGTGAAGGGACTTGCCCAAATGCATCCAGAAGGTTAGTGATGAATACGGTGCCACATTAGTTTCAGAATGGCCACTCCAGTACTTAATAATTCAGTAGTGTTTTGTCTCTGAATAGGAGCTTGAATACGAGTTTCAAACTGACCTCTACCAAGACAATATAAAAATTATCAAGTGTAGCATATCTTCTCCTTTCCCAATCCTAAATCACATGTATTTTATATAAGCAAACTATTTATCCCAGGGATATACTGTGGCTATGACTGCAATGCAAAAGTAGTCCATGCAGTCTTACAAAGGGAGTGTCCTTAAAATGATCCTGAATGACTTGTCTTCCACTCTACAGAAAAAGTTTTAAGAACTCTGCCCTAGTTGAATGCATGTGAGTAGAGTATAAGATGAAATCAGTTATACTTCAGTTACTTAATTCAACCTGACTGTTCAGTGTTTTATCAACTGAATAAGAGTGGCTTATGTTCAGAGCACTGAGGATAACAGTTTAGGAGCTGATCTCCTAATTGTTCTGGAGAAGTTCAGTTCCAAGAAACCTTTTTTCAACTGAGGATTTAAAACTACCCTATTTGTTTTGTTTGGGTTGGTTTTGAACAGAAGCGTGTGGGTCTCTAGCAGACAGGACACAATCTGTTGAGATGCAACCAAGACAATGTTCTACAGAAGAGAACATGCACAGACAGATATTAAAAACAAATAAATAAAATTTTAAAAAAATAAAATATTTGGGGGAAAAAAGAGCCTAATTCACTTCCTGATCTTACTGATGAGAATTGAATCATGGGCATGCTCAGGCAAAAGAGCTATCTTCTGTCACAGTTGAGGCTCTGATTTCAGAAACAAAGGAAACAAGGAAAGGAAAACCTGCATAGTTTACAGTAGACCTGATCACATTTCTACAGGCTTCAGATGACTGATTTCTGCATTCTCTAAAAATACTGTTATATTGGCAAAATTGCACCACAGACAATAAGGAAGATCTGTTCTGCATTTGCAAGTGAAATGAGCAGGAACAAAAAATGCTACACTTTTATCTTTGTAATTCATCATATTAAAACTAATCATGGCAGGTTTAATTATGTAACCACCAAAACCNGGAAGGAGGGAAGGAGGGAAGGGAAAACATGATATTAAAGAGTCAGTGGTTTCCCAGTGTGTAATCATTTTTGACAGAATAAGCCATACTTCTGTAGTATATTCCAAAATCAATTTTGTTCTTGGCAATTTGAGTCAACTTTATTCCAGGTGCAAACATTGTGACAATAGCAAGTTATTTTCCAGACTGAGGCTGGCTACTCGATTCTACAGTAGTGAACAGAATAAGGTCTTCCAAACATCTCACTCAAATCTGTATCTATTTAGTACTGGCTTTCACACTGTGTTCACACTAAGCATATCTTCATGTAATCACTGAAGCTCCTGAAACAGCAGCTGCTCCAGAGGGTAGGTTTTTTCCTTCAGAGGAAGGGAAACAATATCTTGAAAACGAAAACAAACTTTTTTGTTGTTGCAAAAGGACAAATATTGCAATACCTNCCTGCATAGTTTACAGTAGACCTGATCACATTTCTACAGGCTTCAGATGACTGATTTCTGCATTCTCTAAAAATACTGTTATATTGGCAAAATTGCACCACAGACAATAAGGAAGATCTGTTCTGCATTTGCAAGTGAAATGAGCAGGAACAAAAAATGCTACACTTTTATCTTTGTAATTCATCATATTAAAACTAATCATGGCAGGTTTAATTATGTAACCACCAAAACCAAATAAGTAAACAAATAAATAAATATCTCTCAGTTTTTCCTAAGCATTCTGCTTTTTCTAAACATGATAAGTCTATGAGTTGAAGGGTAGGATGCAATCTTCCTTATAGCAAAAGTCTATTTTTTGAGAAGAAAATGCTGGTTAGGAAAACTGCTAAGAGGAAGAGGAGAAAGAGAAAGAAAAGGAAGGAGGGAGGGAGGGAGAGAG
>VWZF01001696.1:2335973-2476435 GCA_013396755.1 Sclerurus mexicanus | reverse complement strand
GGTAGGTTTTTTCCTTCAGAGGAAGGGAAACAATATCTTGAAAACGAAAACAAACTTTTTTGTTGTTGCAAAAGGACAAATATTGCAATACCTATATCAGATTTAAAAAAAAAAAAAGAATCATACCTTTTAAAATTAATTTTCTTTCCCTTTATGGATTAGGAGCTATGGATTTGAAAGAAAACACCTTCACAAGGAAATGCTTCACAAGGAGATCTCTATTTCAGTCAATGGAAAGCCTGAGTGTTTTGGGTTTTTTTTTGAAATTGACTGTCTCTAGGCAAGAACAACTTCCTTAGAGTTGATGCAAAAGAATGTGCAGGATTCTCCGCAGGAAAGGAGTCTACAAAGAGGGATGTTCAACTGCTTCTTTGCTCATTTATAGCATTGTACAGGATATAGAGAGCAAGCTCCTCCCCCCCCCATCTGCTGGTTTTGTTGGAGCTCACTGAACTCTCACAGATAGAACGAGAAGGCTGAAACATGAAGTTACATGCTGCAAAATGGCAGTGAGAAGAGCACTGTGTGTTAGATATATTGATCAGTCTTCCTAAAGTAAAAATATACAGCAGATTCAAGGATCTACTCTGGTAGTGGTGTCACTGAACGAGAATGGTCAGTTTGTACGGTCTACTGGATAAGCTCAGCAATGCTGTGTCAGGTCTGCAACAAGATTTCTACCAAGTACAAACAGAAAGTAGGTTTAAACACTGCTCTCATCACAAAAAAAGTCACAAGAAGACATTTCCTCTGACTCCTTTAGAACTCAGGTGTAGGCTGTAATCCCTGAAATAGATTATATATCGTGATCCAAGGTTAGCTGAATGCAAAAATGAACATTTTGTTGTTTTCTTTTCCTTGTGAGACTCCCTGCCTCAGAACAAAATGTTGGAGAAAGAAATTATATTTGAAGAATACCTGTCTGAAATATATGCTGCTTCTGAATATATGTTACCAAATAATTTTGGAGATAATATTTAAAGTGTCAGTATTTAGTATCAAGGAGAAGGGAGTCATATCTAAAAGATCATAGCACATCCTAGCACAGAAAGGGCTTTGGGATTTTTGAATATTGGCAGCCACATACCTGGACCCATAATTTTCCTGGTATATAAATTCACACACTTTTTAAAACAAAGATAAAAATTTTAGAATGATAGATATTATAGACTGTGATGACTGATCATATTTACAAAATGTGCATGCAACCCAAAATCACAGATACAGAATTCCATATGTTACCAGAAAATCCTTAGCATCTCCAAACTTCAAAAATATGAAGACAACTATCTAAAATACTAAATATCTTCAGGCTGAGATCTTCAAAGTTCAAGAATCTGTTATATTTTTCATTCTAAGCATTTATCACCTACTACTGCAACCAGTAAGCAAAATGCTGAAAAATACATTTTTCAATCAAATCTATGGATGGTATATCATCATTACTTTTCCTGAACCACTGATGCTGCCTACAAATCTGCTCTGGTTCCCTTGGAATATATATTTCCACAGTTCTTTCCCAAGAAAAATATGAGAATTAAACCTGACTTTTTTTTTAAGTCTTAAAGAAACCCAAGAATATTGCTTACCCTGTCAGAACTAAAATTGATTCCTGTAAAACCTGAAGTTGGGTAGTGGTTTTCAAATGAAGAATATTTGCTGGTTGGCAATATATTCAGCTGTTTTATGAAAGCAGAAAGTTTCACATGGATATATAAGTAATTAGAGTGTTTTCAGTTCACACTTTGATAACTTAAATTACTTGATTTGAATGATAAACTCATAAAGTTAATGTTGATTCTTTGCTTTTGGATTAATATTTCATTTTCTATTACTCATCATGGTAGTGAGTATTGCTCACTGGGAACTAGTTTAAAGTTGTGCCTGAGTATCTGCAGATGAAGGGATGTAGGAGAGACATGAATGGATTACTTATGGTAACCACCCAGGCTGAGCATTAATTCACAGTATGCAAATTGCAGCATTAACAATCATCTGTACTAATCATTGTATCTGAGGTTGACTGAATCAATCTGTGCTATGTTGTGACATATTACTGTTCACTGTAAGCTTATTTCAGAAGAAAACTATCACGACATGCTTCCATCTCTCTTAGACCAGATAGTCCCGTCTACGTAACGCTCACTTTTCTTAATTTTGCTCATGCTCTACTGGTGATATTACATTACTAAATCACTAATGATTAAATTAGGACAAGTAAAGGCTGGATTTTTATGAACTTCCTCAATATCTTGTCTGTCCTCAGTGATAGTTGCAGCACATTTTTTAGATTACTAACTGATTTGATGACTGGATCTAACTGTCCTTATCCCTATATTGTTTAAGTTCATTTTTAGAGATGCCCATACTTGAGTATCCCTACATGAGCCTCATGTTTATGCAAATGACACAAAATACTTGTTTTGGAGTTAGTATAAGCAAAAACTGTTTGTGCTTGTTACCTATACGTTCACTTTTAAAGGCCCTGGACCAAAATTTCAAAATATATTCTACCTGTTCATGATTAACTTCCTATAGGAATTGATGCACAGTAAAATAACCTGTGGGTATAGATTAATTTGTCAGGCAATCTCATGCTTGTAAATTGCCCACAAAGAAACTTTTGAGCGCTACAAACCTCTACACAAAAAAAACCTAACTGCATGTTATTGCATTTCTATGCTTGAGTATTTTTAATAAGTTCTACCAAGCTTACATGTGTCACCATTTGCTTTAGTCAGTTACTAATAATGAGTATTAGGCAGCCTCCAGTTTGCATCAGATATGTTAGAAGTCTGTAAGACTGGACACACTCCAGTGATTTAATTATGTAAACAGAGAGTAACACAATAGCAGACAAAGGAAGGAATTAATCTAATATCCTTTANGTACTAATACAGACCAGAAAACCCCCCCATGTCTTTGTTTATGGCTCCTTCCTTACCCACTGAGGCTACGATGTATGCTGAGGCTCAAAGGCAGTAAATGTCTGCTCCTGCCATGTGCAATGCTGCTCCCGGGTCTCCCTGGGAAGAGAGAAGGCTCTTTGGTAGGGATCCTGGTGGCTCCCTGAGGAATGAGGGAAACCTTAGGTGGCTCCCCATAACTCCTGCCCTTGCTCTCTCTCTCAGTCACTGCTGCTCTACATTTCACCTTCTAGCGCAGTTAGGCTCTCATAAGGCAACCGATTGAAAAGCACTAAAGCTCTAGATCCCTGATTTTTAGTTCTCAGGGGAAGAGCCTTCCTGTGGAGCTAACTGCATTTATTTAAAGTCTCCCTCTCCAAAGTGACATAAAGGAGGAGATTGTCCCTAGAGACTGTCCTTTGTCCTTGTCCTCTGGGTTTTGTTACTGAGGATGATTAACACTGTGAAACATGTAAAACATGAAACATTCCCATACAGCAGTGTTGAATCAAAATTCCAAATGTGTCTGCTATGGCATCGACTGCCTGTTCAGAAAAAGATTATTGAGCATACAGAAACTTGTGTAAAATCAGCACAAGAAAATCATAATCATAGTTATGCTCACATTCCTCCACTGTACAAAAAGAGGCTGATCAAATGAATTGATCAGGACACCACAGATTTTAAGACAGGCTTCTTTCCTATGTGGCACTGACTGGCCAAATAAATGAGCATGAGCTGGCATGGACCGGGGCCACTAAAAAAGCTCCTTAAAAAGAGGATTCCTGAAAAACATGGACCAAAGTTTCAGTCTCCTCAGAGGTTCTCCCCTGGAGTTTTTCAGACTCTGTTTTCTATGAATGGCATCAGGGGGCTACTGCACTGGCATTTGGCCAGTGCCTATGCCTTATGGCTTGAATTGAAAGCATGTGAGCATAGTTAGTGCTACTTAAGGGAACAATAACTAATCAGTTTTAGGGAAGAGATGATACTGCTTTCTGCAAATGAATGCATGCTTCACTCTGTTACCTAATCATGTCCTCCTTTTTTCTCAAGAACACAGGAACACTTCACTGGAAACTGAATGGAAATGAAAATATAATGTGGAATGAGAGCTGGATTTAAAGCCTGTATATAATCAGGCTGTGTGAATGAGATGAAGGCTCAGCTCAGTTCAGTCTCCTCCCCTCTCCCTGCTCAGTGGGTGCTGACACAAGAGCAGAATTTATTACACAGTAACTATACCACAATTGCGATTTGTAGTTGTCCTTTTCAAGTTATTAACATTAAGAAATAATATTTCAGGTACAGATGTGCTATTTAATCACTCCTCTCTACTCAGTTTTGTGAAAGCTGTTAGAAAAATAGGATGCTGAATACAGAATTAGCATAAGGTCCTGACCTGGATTTTGAGGGAGCAGTTGTTTTATTATCTATCCTTCTCTGCTGTAATTTTCTCATCATTTGATGCTTCAGAAAGCATGAGTTCAGGAAACTTTGATTTAAGAGCATTCATACTTCCAGCTAACATTCTAAACTTGCTTTATGAAACCTATTTCAGAGGTTAATCTATAGCAAGTCTTTAAATATATACAACAGGAGGAAGCTGTGTACTGGTTTTGACTTCAGTGGTCATCCATGGGACTGATGGACATCTATGTCCATCATCCTAGAGTTTGCATACATCAGGAAAGCTGTTTGAAGATCTGAAACCTGAAAATTAGGTGTACCAATATTTACTAGCTTATTTTAAGTCTAATCTTGTTTTTTTACACGGGTTGTAAGGATAGGATGGGCAGGTACAAAGTGCTCATCAGCATGAAAATGCAATATAGTGCTGAGCCTGACTTACAAAAAAAAATAAATAAAAAAAAAACACCAAAAAAACCCCCAATACCTAAAAGCAAAACAACTTAGATGAAAACTTCTCTGTCACCCCCAGGGAACAAGAAATTCTTTCTCCAGTTCTCTGCAGAAGAACTATTCTCTATGAATTTAGGGAGCTTTTATCAAGTGAAACTAAAGAATTAATTGCTATCCCTGGAGTTCCTAAACCCCTTCCTTGTGAACAGTGCTTCGATGCAAAATACAGATTTCTATCCAAGATTTCTTCATCAACAGGATCTTTGTGATTTTAGTGCAGGGCATAAAGAATTAAAAAGGTCTGGGTGCTTTTTGACACTACAGAAAGAAAGGAAAGGAAACATTAAACTTAAAAAAAAAAAAAACACAAAGAAATCAAGAAAGAATCTTTTCTTCAATGTTATACACAGAAGAAACTATCTGGCGAACTAACCTGTAAAGTTCTGCAAAGATACAAAACATCCAGCAGATATCAGTAAGAAAAAAATGGGGAGTTTTCTTGTTATTGTCTTGTCAGGTGGTCTTTTCAATTAGCTGCAGATGAACAGGAATCTTCTCTTGGAAACTAGACAAAAAGGAAGGTGTATGCCCAGTGGAAGCAAGGACAAGTAACATGAGAAGAATTCAGAGATGCTGCTTGCTACTGTAGGGAGAAAATTCATGTTGCCAAAGCTCAACTGGAGTTGAAGCTGCCAGAAATATAGGAAAAATGAAAAGAGTTTTTTCGACTACATTAATGGCAATAGGCAGTATAGAAATATCATTGGCCTGTTACAGGATGAGAATGGTCACCTCACAAACAGGGACAGAGACAAGACAGAGGTGTTTAAGGCTTTCTTTGCCTCTGTCTTCACCACAAATGATGGACAAAGGGGGCAATGAAAATGGTGAAGGGTTGGGAAGCAAAGACATATGAGGAGCACCTGAGGCCACTTGGTCTACTCAGCCTGGAGAAGAGGAGACTGAGGGGAGACCTCATCACAGTCTACAAATTTCTCATGAGGGGAAGAGGAGGGCCAAACACTGATCCCTTCTCTTTGGTGATCAGTGACAGGATTGAGGGAATGGCCTGAAGTTGTGTCAGGAGAGGTTTAGGTTGAATATTAGAAAAAGGTTCTTCACCCAGAGGGTGGTTGGGCACTGGAACAGGCTCCCCAGGGGAGTGGTCACAGCACCAAGCCTGACAGAGTTCAAGAAGCATTTGGGCAATACTCTCAGGTACATGTTGTGACCCTTGGGGGTGTCCAGTGCAGGGCCAGGAGCTGGACTTGATGATCCTTATGGTTCCCTTTCAACTCAGCATATTCTGTGATTCTGTGATCTGACATGATATCAGCTTCTGTGAGTTAAGGGCTTGATAAACAAGGCAAAGTGGCATCAGAACTGCTCTTAGAGCACAGTCTCCAGTCAACAGGTACTGAAGGTCAGTGTGACATTTTTCTGTGCACAATAGGCAAGTGGGAGCCAAAGATGCTGCACCAAGACCAATAGAAGCATATGAAGAAACCTAGAGATAAAACACTAAAATAAGTGTTTTCTCACTAATAATATTGTGTTTAAAGTAGTAAACATGAGAAAAAGATCTGTGCAGAGAACAAGTTCAGAAAATCCTACTCTGATTAAATTCAGAAATTTATGATCCAAATCAGTTTGACTCCTGAAGCATAGCAAAGAGATTCTCCCTCTCACAGCACTGTGCTCCCTAATCCTTTACATCTTTTCATTTAGCTTCAGAATCCCAAAGTGAGGGGAGGAGGGGCAAAGGATTTTCTTGTTTGTAACCATACTAATTTGTTGACTCCAGCCTGTCCTTGGAAGGTTTAATATCCTCAAAGAGCCTGATGTCTCTTTCCGCAGAACTAAATTACACAGAAGTTAAAAAAAAGGTGAGTTAAACCACAGTGTGCTTAAGACATTTCACTGGCTGCTATTGCATTGAAAGTCAGAGCTCTCATTTCTTTCTGTTACTCTGAGGTGTTACATCATCCTTAGAACGTGGTCACTCTGCTACATGGTGAAATACGTCCAAGAAGAGCATGAAGAACGGAAACTCCAGTATATATTGAGAATGTGTGACTGCAGCATCATCAAAACCATGCTAACTCACAGCACCTCATCCTCAGGAATACCATTTCAGCCTAGGAAACACGATCCAGTCCTGCTCCTTCTTCTGAGCCTTTGCTTTCTGAAAGGGATAATAAGAAATCTACTGCTGTGATTTTGAGCTCTGCTTGAGTAAAGATTAAGATCATATTTCATCTCTGTTCATGAATGACTTTTGCAGTGGAATAAAGCAATATCTACTTCTGTTGAACAATACATGCAAAGCATTATAAAATGGTTATAAAAGGAGCAGGGATGGGTCCTACCTGCACACCTCTTGGAAGGAGACAGCAGAAGAAACTGAAGGAACTGATTCTATATGTGAAGAGGCAAACACTCAATGGACAGAGTGATGTTCTGGACAAAGAACACAGATATTATGCTGAGGTGCTGCCAGGAGCTTTCTTGGGAAGGCAGCCCAAGTGAGCAGATGGAGACCAGGCTCCAGAAGGACCAGAAGCAAGAGGGTTCTTCAACATAAGTGTTGCAGTGTTTGGATGAAGCAACATCTGCATTGTTAGATAAGGTGAGTACACATGATACTAGGGTTAAAAGAAAATGCACATTTTTGTTATTTAAAATTTCACAGTAAAGTAACCAGGCATATGTATGAAGATATTTACCATCTTTGCATACTTATTCAGCCCAGTTTAAATATTCACCTTTGATATGCCATGTGAGAAATTAACTATAGTAAAAAAACAAAGCAGAGGTGAAGAGCATAATGATTCAGTAGTGTGTTCATTTGAGGTTTGCAATCTCAAGCAGACTCCAGATAAAAGAAATCAATATCAAAATAGAAACTAATGACAATTTTTTTGTTCATGCTCAAATATTTCTCAAGGAGAAAGGAAATTAGGCTATGTCTGTACAAGTGTTCCCTGCCACTGTCTTATGTAAAGACTGTCCTGCTTTACAGGAAAAAAAGATGAGTTTCATCTTTGGTCTGAGAACTGAACATTAAAAGGAACTTCCAGTCCTCTATAGCATGGTCATGATACTGATTGATACTTGATCTGAAGAAGAAAGTTTAAAGGAAAAAAATTTTCTTTATATCTTATGAGCCCAGATGTTTGAAGGGGCAGAACTGAAAGCAGAGGCAGCTCTAAATGAAATACAGCAGCAGAGGCATGTCAGGACACAGTGAGATGTGTTGTCTGACTTGGTCCACAGAAGCTCAGTACAAAATACAAGGCTGAAATCAGGAATTGCAGTGTTGAGAATGCAAGCAGCGCTGGCTGTGCTGATGCTACAGAATCCTGCCAGCTGGACCCAAAGCTGCATATGCTTACTGCCCAGAAATGCTTTTTCAAATCAAGTGATACACTACCAAAGCCAAAATCTGGAAAGCCACAAAAGTCTCTGACCCTTTGCGGGATGCTCACTGTGCAGCCACCATGGTGCTGGCAGACACCGTGTATAAAAGAAGACCAGTGGAGTTGGTAGCAACAAACCATCTCTTTTCATCTCACCTCTCTGTGGAGGTTGGACTTTGAACAAACACACCAAAACCTAAATTTTCAGCTAAACATTTGTCCTTTTCTTAGTCAAGGGTGATTGGTATTACCTATTCTTCTGTGGCTGCTACCTTGACTGTGAACTCAGAGAGCTTTCACATGGTCCCGTAGAAGTGACGGTCTCTCTAAAACACGAGTCTCTCCAGCGCTAAGAGCTTTACTTATCCATGCTTGGGACTGTGTTCTTTGAACAAAGCCTATAAGTAGGGAAAGGCCTGTTCAGGAGCACCAGAACAGGTCTCAGATTTGTTGCCAGCTATTGTAGGCAACATACCAAATAACTAACTATATAAACAAATCAAGTTTCATCTTCAGGGATTTAGGGTTTTTTACATAAAATCTTGTTTTTCTCAACTGAGTGCTCTACTGCTTCAATTCCCTCACTTCTCAAGGTCACCCATTTCCTCCTGAATGCTAGGCCAGTTCTTCTTTGAAGTGACAACACTTCTTAAGTTTGTGACATTAGTAACGAGTATGAGCTCATCTGGTATTCTGTGTGAAAACTTAAGTCTTCAATTATTCTGCTAACCTCCAGCTTCTCTGTCTTAAGAAAACCTGATAATTTTTCTTAGAGCAATTGAATCAAGCATTTTACTAAGACTGAAGCAAATTTGATTTAACTTATTTTCTTTTCCTAGAAAATTAAATTTTCCCTAATGTCTTAACTACTGAACAAAAACAAGTCTAAAGGAGCATCACTTCCTTGCATCAGGGTCTTTTTTGGTCAATAGACCTGCCACCTGTTGAATCAATAAAAAAGCTGGCCCTATCTTTAAGAATCTGTTCCCCTATGCCTACCTTGAAGCTTAGTCTTCTGTGAGGACTTTTTCAAGACAATTTACACATACTCCACCCCTCATTCCTCCATCACAATAAAAAAATTATTCTCCACGATTCCACAGTTGGGCAATGTCCAGTTCATGTTTTTTCCTGTTACATCTTGCAGTTACTGTCATTATCTTGAATTCCTCTAGATCCCCACAGCTGGGCTTATAGCTGTCAGCCAGGTCCCTATCAAGCTGCTCTCTCACTTCCTCTCCTCAGCAGCTGAGGAGGAGAACATAAGACTAAAAATTTGTGCTTCAAGCTAATGGCAATTTAATGAAGAAAAACAAAGGTTGTACATGGAAGCAAAGAAAAAAATAGCTTTATTCTCTACTTCCCACTAGCAGGTGATGTCCAGTCACTTCCTAGTGTGGCAGGATAGGCCCACCCTGATAAGATCTAAGATCTAATCAGAGAATTCATACTATGCAAGCCATTGTGCAGGCTATCAGACAAGCTACGTCCAGTCCCCTTTCATGCAGTCAGGTTCTTTTGACATAACCGTTCTTGGGTGTATGTGTGGAGATTCCTCCCTTGGCTGGGGACACCATTCAAGGATACTCCTCAAGGCTGAAAGACAGAGATATCCCCGTGAGCATTGGTCTGTGTGAGTTACATCAAATCTCTACATAATAATTACTTCCTTTTTGCTGAATTTAATATAATTGCTTTAATACTTGCTTCAATATAGTGCAATATCCTATCTTATACTATACCACTTTATGCTATATTATACTTTACTAGTAGATTTTTAGCTTTTTATTGTGCAGTAAATCATTCTGATTAAGATCTTTTGTCTGATCATTGATAATAATAAATGATTCATTTTATATAAATATTCTCATTTTGCCAATCATTGAAACCTGTGGGACAAAGTGGTTCAATCACACCTTTGTATTTCCTTAAATTTGAACAGTTGACATAATCTGAGACTAAGATTGGATTCAGCCACACCTAGAATCCACTCTGAGAAGGAGTTTAGAAAGCAAAAGAGTCCTTTCTGCACCTTGTGACTCAGCAGCAGGGCTTCTTTAATGAATTTTGTCTAAGGTTTCCACCTGTGGCACCTGGGAAGTAGAGCCCCAGTATGCACAGCAGTTACTTTGGAAGACAAAAGCCTTAATAACGAATGCCTCCCTCTTTCTCATTTGTCTTAGTTTTTATTGCTCAGGACAAGATCATACAGAATGTGATATGCCTTCAGACAGTTTGGGTCTTCTGTCCCAGCTATATACCCCTCTAAACCTCTTTCCCTCTCCCAGCCCACTGGCCTTTGTGGAGAAGATTGGAAAGGCAGCCTTGATGCTTCACTAGCACTGCTCAGCAATGGCCAAGACACTGGTGTGTTATTAACATCCTGTTAGCTACAAATACAAAGCACAGCACTATGAGAGCTGCTATGGGGAAAGTTAGTTCTGTCCCAGACAGACCCAATACAAAAGAACAGGAAATCTTGCTCTTTCACAGCATAAACAGCATTTTTCAGTTCAGACTGAATTTAAAAGTACATGTCTTGGTAAAAGTTGTAAGAAACTAAGGTATGCAATGGTGGATCAAACAAAGGTCATAGCAACCAGTTTCCTACCTCTCACTGTGGCCAATAGCAGAAGTTTGTTAGGAGGGTTGTAAGAACTGGGAGAAATATTAAGTGGCCTGGCATGAGGAAGTCCATGGTCTTCCTGAGGCAAACCACTATGCCTGGAGACTAATCAATAGACCTATTCTCTCTCACTTTTACTTTTAAGGTCCCTAATACCCAGCGGTCCTAAACTTTAACAGTCTGTTCCACAGTGTAATTATGCATTACTTGCAAACTGCTTCCTTTACCTTAGCAATCTCAGTGAGCACTGCCTAACTTTTCAATTGCAAAAACAAAATCAGCCTTCCAGATGCAGTATCTCCATATGTTTTATGATTTTATAGTCTGCTGTCATATCTTTTATCATTCTCTTCCAAGCCAAGGACTCCATCCGTGCTGAGACTTTTCCTCTATGGAAGTGGTTCCAAGCCCATGGAACAGCTTTGTTGCTTTTTCTGTGCCTTTCTTAATTTGTCTGCATCATTTTAACATCTTTAGTATAATTTGACTTATTTTTGTTTTGCACAGCCTCTTAAAGTATCTGTGGGATAGTTCATAGGGAACTTATTCTCTACATTTCACACTGATGAATTCCATACAGTTTACATTAAAGTGACAAGCTGCACAATTTTAGGATACTTAGGACATGGAACTAACTAATTTGAGGTGATGCATTAACTGTATAAATATTAGAAAATAGGAGCCAGTATTAAATTTTTCTGATAATCTTAACTATCATATTGTCTCTTGAGTGTTTTTGCATTCATAATAACTTCTTTTTCAAGTTACTAGCTTTTAAAGAAATCTGAATACTGCAATAGGCATTTTGTATCTGTCTCAGGCTCATATCTCCTATGTATGGCAATTCTTCTGGTCTGTTTGGGGATATTTTTGAAAGAATCACATGGATAATGATTCCAGAGACAAGAGAGGTCCTGCATGACTGGTTGCTTTTAAGGATCATCTCCTCCAAGTTCAAGAGTAGCCCATCCTGATGAGCAGGAAATCAAGCAAAGGGAGCAGGAGACTTACAGGGATGAACAAAGAGCTCCTGACAGTAGAGGTGAAAGTGGGGAGAGGTGATTTTGGAGGAGCACAGAGACACCCTCTGTATGTGCATCTAGGAAAGCCAAAGCCCCTCTAGAGTGAAATCTGGAGAGAGGGGCTTCTGCAGGTAAGACAAATTGAAAATAGTCTGAAATGCAAGGTTTATTAAAGAGCTGTGATCAGCAGCACAAAGTCTATCCAAAAGCCAGTCAATAGTGGTAAGGGGTCAATACTAGAGCCAATACTATTCAAAAGCTGAAGGATGAGAATGAGCTCAACCTTGTCAAATACAGAGATGACACAAGACTAGAAGAAGTGGCTGATACATCAAAGGACTGTGCTGCTATTCAGAGGGACCTTGAGGGTCTGGAGAGGTGAGTTGAAGTGTTGATTCTTTGTGGAGCTAGTTCAACTTGTGAAGTGCAAAATCCTGCACACAGGGAGGAAGAAACCCATACAGTAGTACACAATGGAGCCAATTATCTGGAAAGCAGATTGACAGAAAATATCCTAATGGTCCTGGTGGACAAGGAGTGATCATGAGCCACCAATATGCATTTTTATCAAAGAAGGCCTACAGCATTCTGGGCTGATTGATGGAAAACGTTGCCAGTAGGTCAAGGAGGTGATCCCTCCCCTCTGTTTATCACTGCTGAGACACATCTGAAGTGCTGCATCCCATTCTGAGTTCTCCAGTGCAAGAGAGACATGGACATAGTGGACTGAGTCTATCAGAAGCCATGGAGATAATTAAGGTACAAGAATATATAACATATGAGGAGAGGCTAAGAGAGCTGTGACTGTTCAGCCTGCAGAAGAGAAAGCTCACAAGAATCTTATCAATGCATATAAATACCTGGTAGGAAACAGTAAGAAGATGGAGCCAATGAGAAGGACAAGAGACAGTAGTTACAGAAAGCAGAAAATTCTATTTAAACATAAGAAGAACAGGAGGGATTCTTTTGGGTTTTGTTTTGCTTATGTTTTGTTTTAGTGTGCAGGTGGTCAAACACTGGAACAGGTTGCTTGCAGAGATGAACATGGCATTGCACTACCTACCTTAGTTCACTAAGTTTTGAAGAGGAGGGCTGGACTACATGATCATCACATATGTCTTCCTACTGCATCCATTCTGTGGCTCTGTGAATGTCAAGATCTTTCAGATATATCTGATTTAATAAATTCAAAAATTTGTGTATGAAATATTTCCATAAATATCTATATCTCTTATTTGCCTGTGAACTCCGTAATAGCAGTTCTGCCAAGTTTGTACTGCAATTCTTTCCACATAACAACTGTTATTTTCCACAAATATAGTAAGAATGTACCACTTTTTCACCTAGAGATGTCTTGTGTGTCTTCTGTGCATCCTTATATCACATAATTTTGCCCCAAATAACTACTTCATAGTAAGCTCTTCATGTAAGAAAACCCTCGGGTACAAGAACGTATTGGATCACAGACACAGGGGTAATGTGGCCGTGAATGAACATATAGTGAGATGTGTATTCATTTCCTTGGTTTCTGAAGTGCCATCATTATGAAACATCTTTAAATTAGTTGTAAATCTGTTTTAAGAGATGATACCACTTATTCTGACATTAATTGCTGCCAAAGAAGGGTCCCTCAAGTTACCAACCTCTGTCCATTACTCTCTTTCCAAACATAACTCTTCAAATCCTAACACACATACTTAAACATCTTACACCCATTAGTTTAATAGAGAATTTGACAGACAGTTTAACTCAGTCTTCATCTCTCCCTTTTCCTTGACTCAAATTCAAGCAAATTCATGTAAAAAATATTGGCCTTTTGGTTCTATCCGTTATCTCCTTTCAGACTCAAGGAGATAGAGAATTATTATACAAATATAAACCATATGGAGAAAAATTCCATTTTGTGTGAATATCATCTGCTACTCTGTCCACCTGATCACTATTAGCAGTCTACCACTGTAAAAAACTTTTTTTTTTTGTTTAGCTGAGATAAAAATGTTTAAAGCAGTACCAAGGCTTAGAATAGTAATAGATAGATCAAACCCAAAGTGTCAAGAGCTGTTGCCATTTTGTCCCTGTTTAGACTGCAGGGCACTAATCTGATAGTGACTGATCTGTTCTAACAAACATAAAGAACCAAAGCATTAGCAGGGAAGTTGAAAGATGTGAAGACATGCTATTGAAAAACCCGAGTGAGATCCAGTTTGGAATGAGGGCATCTGAGATTAGTTTCCTATATGTGCACTAGCTGTCTAAGCACCTATTAGTCTGAATGGATTGCTACTCAATGCAGTCAATGGAGCCTGAAAAGCACACACTAAAGTAGATGTTTGTTGGATGGCCATTCGAATCTCACCTTCTTGAAAATGATGACAGACTAGGACCAAATCACTAGCTGGTATGGGTTTACATGGAGCGCAGAGTACTCCAGACTGCATGAAGCATACTAGCTCCTGAAAGTCTCTCAGGGAAGAGCAGCTGAAACATGAGACTATGAAAAGATTAATTTTTTTTCATGATCTTCTAACACATTGAAGTGAGAAACCTGTGAATAGAGTTAGTTAGGCAGCAGGTGCAACACATCACTGAAGGTGCAGCCTTATGAGGAAAGGAGCAGTCACCTGGGCCACTCCTAGCCCTCCACCAAGTAAGAACTCCAAGGAAAGTTAGACACTTCCTGGCAATGTGAAAGGCCACACTCAGGTCCCAGTTTTCTAGGTTCTGTGCCCTGGGATAGCACCTCCCCCTCTGGGAAGTTAAAAACTCCCAGACTATGTGAACAAATGAACAGCAATGTGACCATTTCAAAGCCACTTCAGAGAGAAAGTGGAATTTCACTTGAGGCAACACTGGTGTGACTAATATTCATGGCACAACACTGAAGAATTAGGGGTTGCAAACCTCCTGTTTGGGACTCCTGCATTGTGGCACTCCATCTTCCCAGTTCTCATCTATAGTGATGGATTTAAGAGAAGAATGGCTTTATATTTCACACACTTAGCTCTGGAAACAGGCAAACCATAGCTGTGGCTGCACTCCCATAAGACCTCCTTGTCTTTGTACAGTTCCTTTTCACCACAACACCTTTGCAATGAAATTTGACTTCATTTGTGGCTACCTGATCTCCAGCTCTGCATAGTCTCTGCCTGTTCTTCAGGATGGCAAGGTGAGGTAGTAAACATGGAACTAAAAGCTTCACATAACAGTACATATGCCATATACTATGACAGCTGCCATACAGTATGCCAGAAATTCACTGGACTTATTCTTCTACTTTGATATCTGAGTGCATTGGCATCTGCTGGGCCAATTCACTCCCTGCGGACCAGAAGCCATGAATTGCAGGGCATGCAAACAAACTTCTCATGCAATTTCCACCACACCTGGTTCAAGACTATTCTATAAAATTTCAAATGTCCCCAGACCTTCACTATGCCAAATCCCTGCTTAAATATGTCCAGTGAATAACCTTGCATCCAAATGCTCTCCAAAATGTTTAATATGGACATGAAGAGATGTCTTCTATAGCAGTTTTGTCTTGAGTTTCTGCCTGAGTAGCAAGGCAACTTTTTCTTCCTGGACTTCTGATGCAGATCTTGAGTATGAAGAGATTTCAGATGTCTTTGGCAGCAGCTCTTGCTTATTTGCAAGTTATATAATGAATTAATTTTTCATATTTTTTTACTGATAGAGCCTGGCTTTTCACAGATTTCTCTTCAGCTTGTGCTAGAGTTAGCTCGAAAAAAATTTAGCTGAAATATTTTTTCACTGAGAAATATAATTACATTGGATAAAGAAATCCTGTACATTCTGTTGCAATTTTGTTGTGGAGAGTAAAGGGGAAAATGTTCAGAAACTGTCAAAATATTTTGTCATTTTCTTATAAAATGATTTTAAAAGTTTGTTTTATTTTGTACGTAATACCGTAACACAACATTTGAAATTGTCAAAAATCAGAGCACTTTTCTCAAAATGAAATATTTTCCTCAACTCTAAATGATTTGGTTTTCTGACATTATGAAATTTGGAAATGTGTTTTAGACTCTCTTTTCCATCTGAAATATACCAGACAGAACAGTTACCTTCAGTTCAGCAGTGCCGAGCATGCCCCTCTCCAAAGGACAACAGGGTCAAGTAGCAAGCAAAGACAGCTGTAAGATGCATTTAACTCCTAGTATTTGTGAGGAGAAGCACCTGACTGTATATAAGCATTTTAAGAGAGAGAAAAAATATGTCAAGACAGTGCAGGAACAAAAAAGAGCAGAAAGATTAACAGAGGAGTTGATACAGGTGAAAAACAGTACAAAAGTGGTATTATTTGTATAGGAAGATTTAGTCTGACATTATCAGACATCTGTGAAAACCTCATGCCACTGTTATTCATGCCAGAAGAGTTATGTAGCTTCCAGAACACAGTAATTAAAACAAGACAGGACTCCAGAAAAAATGAATTAAAACAAAAAATATATAGTGGTACAGCAAAGATTATGCCAGAAACCCTGCTTATACCCATTTGGAAACAAATGCAAAAGAAACAATTATCTCTGTATTTATCCATACTGGTTTTTCCATATGTCTCTAACTGAAGTATGCAGTGCTAAGCATATATGCAGCAGTACGACGTGATAATTACCCTGAGAAGACAAAATAGATATATAAAAACATGAATTAATTTTATACAGAAGGGAGACAAGAATTCTGCATCTGCAGTTAGCAGCTACAATCCTTAAGGAATGCATGTGGAAATACTACTGGTGTCATGATTATTTATAGACTTAAAGACACATACACATGCATATGTGTCAGATGTTTCTTAAGGCTTTTTTAAATTATGGCTGTCTGTCTTTACTGGCATGAGCAGTCTTGCCTGCCAGCATTTTCCTACTGAACAGAAATAAGGAAATCCTGCAGCCATTATCAAGACCCACAGGCTGTTGCCAGAAAACAAATGGGCATATTCTTAGCAATTCTTCAGGAATATGCTTCATTCATTACACTACACTTCATATTATTAAGAAAAATTACTTTTATAGCTCAAAATTCAGTGAAATATAAAATACACATTTATATAGTAAGTCAAATAAATTATTTGGGTCAGGATTCATCCCAACTAACTTCAACTAGAAAGCCAGTAACTCTGGTGTCCCTTTATACTAAAAAAGTAGAAAACACTGGAATAGAAAATAGCTGGTTTTCAGGAGGGTCCAACAAAGACTTGTATCAGGACCTGGGGGTGTACCTCTCCCTGTTGGCTGCATTGCAAACTGAGAGTGGCTGCACCTAAGACAGGGCATGAATCCAGTCTTCAGGGCCAATTTTGCAGTCTGTTTGGAAGCACAATTTCTCTGACTTCTTTTAGGTGCCTTATTTGCCTTAAAACCAGTTATAAACTCAAGAAATAGCCCTTGAATACTGGACGCTCCTCTAGAAATGACGAAACTGAGCTATCAGGCTCCATAAATGCTGACTGCTTGCTTTGTTGTCCATTGTTGACTCCCTCAACTCATGCTAGGTCCTCAGTTTAATATATGGATGCAGGTTTGAACAAAGCTGCTAATGACAGCATCAACATTTTGCTTTTGTTTTCCTTTTAGAACAGCTCTATGCAAGCTGAGTAACAAAAACAGAATCTTTACCCTGTGTAAAAGGCAGGGTACATAGGGCAGCTTAGTTCTCTGACCCATGGACACTTCCACTCTGCCTCTTTTGCTGTGCTTCACGTCTCTAGTTAGCTCGGGCTATTTCCCAGATAACCTCACAATCTGAAAAGGAAAACTGATTAGTATCTGATTTCTTTCACTTCTAGTCTCCCAAGCGCAAACTGTTCTAAATTGCTTTCTCCTTCAGTAACAAAACCAGAGACAAATAACTTCAAAAGATTCAGAGCACAACGTGCTAATCTTAATGGATAGTAAATAAAAAGGACTTTCACTAGGTGATAATATTCAATCAAAAGCATTGTTTTTTCTTAATTACCTTAGTTATGTGGATTTTTCAAAGGCAGAAAAATATTGTAAAACCAGGAAGAAAATTAAGTGTGAAATCCAAAAATCTCCTGATTGTTTTGTAAAGGAAAAAAAATGTGAAATAGCTCAGGAACACGGAAATATATTTTACCCATTGAATCGAAACCGTGTTCACTGATTCAGTGGTCCACAGTAGAGACCACCTTGCAAATATACTAGTGTGGAATCAACACTTTGATTGTTCACTAAGATATTCTATGTTCAAAAAAAAGGACCTTTTCTGCTCTTTTATGGATCTCTAAAACAAGGTATACACATCTCCTGCAGCATATGTTACTGCCAGACTGAGTAGACAACTACCACAGTATTGCTGCTTATATTTGTTCAGAATTTCAACAAGATGGAAAATTCCTCTCTGTTGTGTGCCTAAAAGTTTTCCTTCTCGCAACAGGGTTCTTAGTTCCATGGCAATAATGTCTCTTCTGCAAAGCATCAGAGTAGGAAAAAAACCCCAAAACATTTATGGCAAAAGATAGGCAGCTTCACTTTTGAAATGCTGCCATTTATGCCATCTTTATATTCGGTGAACTCTAACAACTCTACTAAAAAAAAACCCAAAAAACAAAACAAAACAAACAAAAACCCCAAAACAAAACAAACAAACAAACAAAAAAAACAAACCTGAAAGACAAAGTAAAAGAGACTTTCCTTAAAATCAGCAATTTGATGACTGAGAAGTTTTGAACTGAGTGTCAGTTACTCACCTCATATAATTTTAAGTAGCAACATGTCCTGGGTAGTTTGGATCTATGCCTCTGATTATTGCTCGAAAGGAAATTTTCAGGTGCCAGACATGTAAGACGTTTCACATTTGAATATAAAGAGTTTTCACATGCAGAGGCAGTTGAAATTGCATGAAACTGAAGTTTCCACAGCCAAAATCCACTCAAAGCAGGTTTCCTTAATGTTCTAGATATATGCAACAACAATTAAGCACCGCATAATAGCAGTTAAAGATGGGACTCATCTAATGCAATATCTACCTTAGCTACATCTGCACTAGTTGCCTGATGCTTCCTTTACACATAAGTTCTTCCAAAACATGATCGATTATATGTCACCTAAAATACATCAGATGAAATGGAGTTTAAAGCATATTTCTTCCTGCTGACTATAAACAGACCTTATAGCAACAAGCTCAGATGAACATGTCTAGGTAGTGGGTGAGATGAATGCCATCACAGGCTACTATGACAAGGAATTCTCTACCAGCAGCAGGGAATAATGACAGATTATCCATCTAGAAGCATTTGGGGATTACATGAACAGAGGTGCACTTGACTGCTTTATTGAATTTCTCTTATAAGACACATGATCTTCTTGCCTTATCAGGCTCTTGTAGTAGAGGCTAAAGAGGGTGGGTTTTTTTGTCTGCCTCTGACACACAGTATCTTAACTCTCATGAATCAGAGGGTTTTGCCTCTATTTTCTAGTGAGGCCAGATAATAAAGTATTAATAAAGCTTTTACATTTCAGTTTTTTACCCCTTTTTCATCTGAACTACACAGTGTAGGTATGTAAAGCTATACAGAAATACTTTGAAAAATCTGAATACACAAAGGTTACTGCAGGTTTTTTCGTAATACAATGAAGAAAACCAGGAAACTGCAATCCATCTCTGCATGGGCTTAGCATTCATCCTGGATACAAAATCTGACTGTTCTGAATACTTTATCGTTATGAAAGATGTAGCTTTGACGTTGCAGGAAAAGAGCTTCTGATGTAAAACCAGTGACCTGACACAATTGTTAATAAAAAGTCCACTTTAATGATTCAATCGCAATGAGTATCCTTCATAAGCAATTTAAAAGGAAGCCTATAACAGCATTAAAACCCAAATGAGATTTTAATGCATGACACCTGCATTCTGAGGGTTCAGAAGAGACAAGAAAACTTGCTGAATCTCTAGGCAGGATGAAATTTTTTGCCTGATACGACAGCTGATTTGGGGACGCGCTCCCTTCGTCCTACTCACCCACGCGGTCCCCGAGATGTCCCGTGGGAGAGACACACAGAGACCACCGGAGAGGGTGCAGAGAGAGAGTTTATTCAACATGGTCCAGGGTATTTATAGGTTTAACAACCAATGGGGAAAGGGTTAACTAAGGGCCAATAAGGGGACTTCACCTAGCTCTACAAGAAAGGATTCCTGCATACTAAGGTAGGGAGATAAGAATTCTCCCAAGGGGTTTTGGGAAGAAGAAAGGCGATTCAGGGAAAAAAGACAGGAAATCCATTTTACAATACAGTGAAAACTTCAGTTATTGGGGCATCTTGGCTGGCTTCTTCATTTTCTTCACAAATCCATTTCTGGCATGACTTCTTCCATTCCTGATACTGTAAGTCCACTCCCACAGCCTGATCTACTATGACACACTGCAATATTCCCACCAGATTTCTGAATGGCTTGAATTTCCTGAATTAGTTCATTTCCATCATACATATGTTAGTTTGAGCTAGCTGTTCTGGCACAGAGACGCACAAAAATGCTGAATGTTTTGGAGTTTTTTATTTTTCCTCCATTATAATTACTGCTCACATTCCTTACATCTTTCCATAGCCACCCTTCCAAAGAAACCATTGGCAAGAACATTGAGTACTAACTTCAGAGAGTGTTGTGTAAAAGGTGGCTGAAAGGATAATTACAATAAAGAAGAAACAGCAAGCTTAGTTAGAAGGTCAGTGTAAATTTAGAAAAGGACCATTTCAATTAAATTAACTGTGTGAAAGTCAAGCTGAACAGAAAAAGTTGGTGGAGATTAATTTGACTGCAGGAACGTAAACTTTAGCCTTCAACTGAGTAAGCAAGAAAATGGCACAGTTGAGGGCTGAGGAAATTTTCCACAGTAGCCTGACAAAGATACATGTAGAAGTGGTCATGCCTAGTGAACTTAGCCTAGGTCTGATCCTGAGTCTATCCCTATCTCATACCTCTTAACACAACTGTAATTAACTGTAATATTTCTACTTGCAGCACGTTTGCAGTCACAGCTGAATTTGGTGAAGCTGTCAGTAAGGTGACAGCCAGGGCTGCTGTTCAGGAGGAACTTCATGGTCTGTGGGCTCATGGGAACTTCATGAAGCTCAAGAAAGATGAATGCAAAGTCTTGCACCTGGGATATCATAACTCCATCCAGAAGTACAGGCTGTAGACCAACTGACTAAAGAGCAGCAAGGCAGAAAAAGACCCTTGGGGTGTTGTGGACAAGCTCAACACAAGCCAGCAATGTGCCCTTGCAGCAAAGATGAACAGCCTTCTGAGCTGTATTAGAAAGAGAACATCCAGCAGGCTGAGGGAGGTGATTCTTCCCTGACATAGCTCTGGTGAGGTACCTAGAGTGCTGGGTCCCCAGTAAAAGGGCAAAACGGATCTCTGGAAATGCCTGAAGCACAGGGACTGAAGCACGGGACATAGGAGGAAAGGCTGAGAGTTGGGTTTCTGCAACCGGGAGAAGAAAAGGTTCGAAAAGGTCTTACTGTTGACTGCAAGTATCTAAAGGAATTGTGTAGAGCAGCCAGAGCCAGACTCCATGCATAGTGGAGGTAAAAGAGACGGCAATCACAAGCACAAACATTGGATATTCAACTCCATATGGAGGAGGGAAAATATCACTCTAAGAGTGGCCAAACACTGGTGCAGAGTGCTCTGTAAGGCTGTGGAGATGCTCAGAGCTTCAGTGGACGCAGCCCTGACTATCTGTTCTAACTGGACCTGCTTTGGGCAGAGCAGTGGATCAGAAGAGCCCTGGAGATTCCTTCCAACCTAAATGATCTAAAGCACTTAAGTCTGGTTACAGCAATGCCTGCTAGTGTCTCCAAATCCCTGTCATCCTTTGGATAAGGGTAAGGTTAGTGCACAAGATGAAGTTAGAGTCTAAACGAGGTTAGACACAACATATGGACAGTGTCTGTCTCTTCTCCAGAGAGACCACGGCCTTTCTGTCTTCTTCTGTTCCAGCTCAAAACAAATCAGTTCATTTAAAAATATGAGCATTTGAATTTTTTTTCTGGAACAAAAAGGAATAGACGTTTTATACAGCACTGACGTTGGTTTTGATGCAGCAATTATAACCTGAGAAATAAGTCTAGATCCATGCCATAACATTCACTGTGCCAGACCATAAGGTTTACAACCTACCTCACACATGTGGGCAGACTCAGTGAAAGAAGGGAACCAGCCCACAGTTGCTGGTAAAGCATGAAAGGGTGAAAAGAAATAAAACTGAACCGGAAAGAGGTAACTTAAGAGAGGAAATATGTGAGGAACAGGACAAATCTCACTACATGGTAGCACAAAGCAATACAAAGCATGTGATGGAAAACAGTAACTACTGAAAATGCCCTGTATTGCAATGTTAACCTGTGGAATTCATTGCCATGTACAAATTTCAAAATGCCACGTCAAAATCTTAAAAATATTGAGTCTCAAAAACGGCTGGATAACAATATCCAGAGTTTTGGTAGTTATACAACAAATTTTGTACAGTGTATGAATACCTACACAGATTTCCAGCTGATTCTCTTGCAATATGTAAAATTCAATGCCTACCGAAAAGCTTCTCTTTCAAATGCAGCTGATATTTAGCTTTACTTTGATCCTCTGCAACAGTTCCCATGTACCAAAGGAGACAGAACTGAGAGCAGAGCATGTTGGGAACAAAATTATTCCCATCATTTGGATGCATATTTATACTCAAAATAAACCAGCTAATTCTTGGGAAGGTAAAAAAGACTGTGCAGTAAGGTAGCTGCAGGAGAGATTTTTTGACAGAATCAGAAAGCTCACAGACACGTAGCAGAAACTGAAGCTTTGGGCATTGATAGTGAAGGAAAAACTTAGCAATAACTATTGGCATAAACCAGTGGAAATGTATACCAGTAGTGGCTCTTCCTCTAGCCTGTGAGCACTGTCACCCCACACTACAGGGACACACAGGTTCTTTTACACATCCCTAGTAGAATGAGGAATAGTTACAGAGTTGTAGTTATAATTAGAGCTTTATTGTTACATAAAAATTCCAGTTATCAGCATAGTTTATTATCTGTGATTTCTAGCAGTTAACGTAGTTTACTTCTGCACAGAATTTTAAGAAACTATGATAGCTTTCATAAACAAATTTCTAGTAATTAGTGTAGCCTTTGTACTATCTAGAGTCTTCAGCTACCTAGCCGCTGGTCACCTGGACTCTCTGCAGATGGGGCCAAATTCTTAATAATCAGCAAGAGATATGATTAAAAAAAACCCAAACCAACCAAACAAAAAAACCCACAAAAAACAGCAACAACAACAAATTCCCAAACCCTTCTTATTTGCTTGCAACCTTGAGCCCATGAAAAATGCTGATATGTGACAGAAGAGCTTGTTGTAAAGGTACCTCTCTTTTAAAGACACAAAAATACCTAACGCAAAAATATTCAATTTAGATTACCCAAGGGTATATGCAACATGTAGATGAAATTACATACTTCTCTAAATCCACTATCAATGTTACATTTACCATTGATAAAAAAGGCCTTCTCACAGATAATGCTTAAAGCAATTTGAAACAAAGAAAGCCATGCTTTCCTCTGCACCCTAAGTGAAGGTTTTTGTTTCTATTTCTGACAACAGCTGCTTACAAGTGGTGATTGCAATCTGGTTTAAAAAAAATTGAAAATTCGTATTAGAGGCAATATTGTGAAGACCTGTTAAACCTTAAAGTGTGACTATTGTACAGTCTTGGTTATCACAGTATCTAAAATTTTTGGATAAGATTAATTCCATCTCTACACATAATTACAGAACTGGAACACGGCAGAGTTTTATACACTTTGGAAGAGAAGGAAAGAATTAATGTAATTTTTATGTTATTTAATTGGTGAATTACATAAAAGTGTGAGGTTGGCAGTTCTAGACACATTCTGATTCAGTTCACAATGATGTATGTAATATCTCCAATCACTCCAGGGAATGCTGCTCATGCCACATCAGTAACCCTTAAGAAAAATTACTTTTAATACTCTAAATATTCATACATACATCACATATAGGTAAGTCAATACAATCATATGCAACTCAGGTCCTTGCTGGTTGCTAAAAGTAGGCAATTGTATTTACAGTATCAAAAATCATTGTAAACATAGTTAAATATATTGATTATAGAGATGCAATCTATGACATTCTGCAAATACAGAGTGCCATTCTGCCGAGGAAAGAAGTAGTTTACCATCTGTTATTCTATTTCTTGAATTTTATTTGCATTCTGTTTTGTATTATTGCATTATTAATCAAATGCCTATCCAGCACATGATTTTTAGAAATTGAAGGTTGCTATAAATACTCAGAAACTGGAGACTTAATGAGGTGAACATTGCCATTTCTTGCGAAAAAATATAAATTATAAGCAGGAGGTTTTCAAAGTATTTTGAGGTGTATTCTTGTCATATTCATATCATAATTTCATAATAATACTATTTTTTAACCACAGGAGATAGTGTTTTTAAAAAAAGAAAAATACTAATAATTCAGAATGGTTTACCTAGGCCAATAAAATTTCTATGACACCCAGAATATCAAAGAGGATTGCATAAATTTGATTGTATTGAAGTAGTAATTACTGTTCTATTGATGTAGAATAACAATTAAAGAGATATTGAATTGTAGTCATCTGCCTCAGAAGCCTTATAAGACACACTGCATCAATACCAAAATCATTATCTAGGTTGAGAACTTTCCCTACTTTTGATTTGAACATAAAAAGTCAAAGGAAATAAAATTGTATTGGTCTTTAATTAAGTTAAGGAGCTTAAGTACTAGGAAAAGAAAAATAACTCAAATTCTGCATGAAGTAGAAGCAATTAGACTTACAATATGAGATTTACATATCTCTTTATAAAAACATTCAAGATAACATTTTCAGTCTCCTTTTAATAATTATTGGTTATAACATATATTGTATATATATGTTATATATATATGTTATATATATATACATATATATATACATATATATATATTCTATGTTTTCAGTGTGTTTATTGTTACTCTTATCCATCTTTCTTCCAAGGTGCCCTTGCAATATTTGTGTGAGGCTCTGCACCTGGAACTAAACAATGACAAGGACGATGGTTTATCTATTATGGAGGTGTCACTGCTATTAAGTTGGTCTACACATTGTGTCAAAACTGCTTCCACAAAGAAGAAAAAAGATGGGTTGGTGTCACAGGAGACTCCCTTCTGACGGGACAGAAGGCCTCATATGCAGACAGGACCCACCTCTTAGGGAAGTCTGCTGCCTCCCTGTGGTCAGGGTTAAAGACTTGATGAGAACACATCCTGCCATGTGACAGCCCGCAGGTTACTGTCCCTTCTTGGTTTTCCAGGTAGACAATGATCAGGTTGCAAGGAAAGTCCAAGGGCAATCAGGAGAGACTTCCTCGACTTGGGACAAGTGGTATAAGGGATCAGGAGCAGAAGTAGTGTTCTCCTCTGTCTCTCCAGTTTTAGGGAATGAAGAAGGAAGAAACAGGAAGAGCCAACCTAGCTTTAAGCCTGGTGTTATGGGCAGAGTTTTGGGGATTTTGATCATGGATTGTTCTACAGAACATCATGGCTGCTGTCGACAGACAGGGTACACCTGGCTCAGAGTGGGAAAAAGATCTTTGAATGGGAGTCAGCAGGGGTCATTGAAAGAGCTTTAAACTAGATTTGAAGGCATAAGGGAGTAAGTTCAGTCTCACTGAGTGATGGTATGCTAGCAAGGCCCTTTGGTCTACCAACTCAGTGGAAGCAGGGGATGGAGATCCCTGTGGCAGCAAAGACACAGGGGCTATTGATGTGTTAGAAAACATGGAAGTGCCTGAGAACTGTCATGTAAAAGGGGTCGGGATCAGCAGCCCAACCATGGTGTATCTACACCAGTGCTCCACCAGGCAGGAGGAGCTGGAAGCCACTGTGCTAATACTTAATTGATTCACTCAGTAGAACCAATGACAGAAAAGGGACATTCCTCCAAGGGGATGATTTTGTACCACCCCCTAAAGCTGAAGAAGACATTTCTTCCTAGAAATGTAAGTACTTACTATTAGATAAGCAAAGGTCAATACCATCCCTACTCTTCCTACTTTTTGAAAACCTATTGGCAGATTTTTAGGTACTCGGAGACTACCTCCATAAGCTATTTTGAGGGACTGAGTAAAGGAGTGACTGGAAGGGGAAGTGCTGTTTTGGATTCTTGTCTGAAGTATTTGTGAACATGTTCAGCCCAGGAAAGACAGCCACTTATTATCATATACAAGCTCTAAGTATATGAGAACCTTTATAATTAAAATGTAAGCACCAAGGATGCAACATCTGTGTTAGGAAGTAACTTCCCTTCTTTTCCCCTTTGCATGCCCAGGGGTAAGAACACAGCTAGATGTGACAGGGGTAAGAACACAGCTAGTGTATTCCCGATCTTGAAGAAAGAAGATTAAGGAAGAACAGTTCCTTACTGCAGTAAAATTGTAGCCCTGGAAGAACCAAATTGATACTGTCCCATACCTTGCCGCATGCAGCCATATGTTGGAAGAATTACACTCAGCACTGTTCATAGTCTCAGTAGCTGAGAAACAACACAGGACACAAGTATTTATAATGAAACTTTTATGAGGTCTCTTTATGTTTTGCCTTTAAAGCACCCTGCTTCCCAGCATAACAAGTACAAAATATGAGCACAATCACATAATTGCAGTAATGACTGCTAACAGTAAAAAATGTTGCTATCAGTTAGCTGCTCAGAAGGTAAGGCTATTAACAATCCCTTGGTAGAGCTTATTCTGTCATAGAAGACATCACAGTCATAGTGGATGGAAGCAGATGGTCAGGATCACAGACCTGTGGGGAGGAAGGGGAACTAATCCATCTGTAAGTGAAGGATAGAGGGTGAAAGGGAAAAGATTTACTTGTATGAACAAAGAATTCAGTGACAGGAGTGCAACTCAAGTTCATCCCTGTAGGAGATTTCTGACACAAACCAAGAGAGGAATCACATAGATGGTGTCACTTTACAGTATTTACCACTTCGTTAATTTATATAACTGCATGCTGCGTTCTAACAGTAGTGTTGCAATCTAGTGCAGTATATATGCTGTAAGTATCCTTTGTCTCATTGTTATTGGTGTAGGAAATACCAAGTGAAATACGTGCAGCTGCTTAATTATACTGGTATGTATGAGAGTTAAATTCAGCGTAAGAAAAATGTACCACTATCCAAATCAGAAGACAAAGTCATCAGCTATACTTGCTACAGTTTCAAGCGCTGCAGCATTGCAGAACACAATAAGTCAGCAGCAGCAATCAAGTCATATTTTCCAATCAATTACTCCAGTAAACATGGTGTAACAATTAGTGACTGAATATGTGAGGCTTCAGTGAACCAGTTACTATAAAAAATTTACAGTCATTAATATGAAATAGAATGGTCTTAGCTGAGAACGAGCCTTGAGGCTGCATTAGGACAAAGGTAAGCAGTTCTTAAAGACTTCTTAAGGAGTTGGTTTAAATTTAGCTGCCGTGCAATCAGGAGCATAAGAATCACTTAATTACCACTTGATAACTTATGTAGGACATAAAAAACCATATTCAGTTTAAATGGTACTATGACCCTCTGGCTGTACCAATACTTCATCCAGAGCTCAGACAGAGTCCCAGGCACCACAGTGTGATCCCTTCCACCATTCAAATTGATAAAATGGTCCCTGACCATTTTGAGGCCAAAACAAATTATTTTCATTTGCAAACAATTCCTACACATAGTTGAAAGGTTAGCATAGGCTGGGGACCACTTTTAATATGCAGTTTGGGCATGTCTGTCTTTTCTGAGAGAAAGAGTTGGTGGCTTAGACACCAACTCTTCTGTGCCAGCTGAACTCAGTGCTGGATGACAGGTCTTGCCACAGCTCCATCTGTGAATATAGGCACAGCCAGTATGTGCTAACAATCACATATTTCAATGCCTCATATGAAAATAGTCATTATGATCCTCTGGTTTAGCAGTCTTTAAGTCTTTTTACGAGTTCACTAACCGTAGGGTTAAAACTCAACTAAACAAGCAGAAACCTACTCAGAACAATTATTAGATTCTTAATAAATGGGCCATATGCAGTGCTGTAGGAACTGCTGCATCAGTGGCATTCTTCAGTTTTCACCTGCCTTGACACATAAAATTACTTCACTCAGTGATCTTGCAGAAGACCTTTCAATACCCCCTAGTAGCTACAATGAACACAGAGAAAAAAGAATTTCAACAGAAAGAAACCATAACATTTAAAATATAGTCGATTTTGAAATTCTGTTCCACAGTCAAAAATTCCTTGCAGAGTTTTTTTGATATATTATGCCTTTACTTTCCCTTGATTCATGTAAGAGCACAATAAAAACATATTCAAAATGAGCCTGTGTCAAGTGTACAAATAAAATATCACAACAATTTCTTACATTTGCTTACTGCAACACCATTAAGCAAGTTCAGGTATTAAAGGCACAATAAGATTTTACTGTGTGTTTAAATTGTAATAACTAGAATATTAAAGGTTAGGAATATATATATATATATATATGGTAGACACTTTCACTTTAGTTCCTTACTATAATACACATCATATATACAGTACATATTGCATAATCATATATATAAAATCATACATATATAAACTATAAATCACAGAATACTTTCCAGAATCTCACCCAGCACTATAGTGAAACTGGTTATATTTCTTCTATTTCATTAAATTTTTGAAAGTGGTACTCAAGGCACATTGTTCACATAATTTGAAATATTGATATGAAGTTTAGTCTAAAATTACAAATAGTTTATATCTGGTGTTGTGGTGGTAGTACTGCCTTCCAGTTTAAATAATTCTTTTATTTTCCTGGTGTTTATGCTACACTATATTCACATAGAGCAGTCATACCCACTTTTGAGCAACTTTTTTAAAGTGAAATGTGAGAAGCTCTTTTAATCTCCTCATGCTAGATATGATCTTTGTTCCTTGCTATCTTAGTAGCCATCTTCTTTATCCAGAATTTACCTTGTTTATAACGTCCTACATAGGAGCTTACAAGGTTCAGTAAACTGATACTATTATTGCCCAAAAATACCTGTCTTGGGTTCACTTTCACTTTTCTTTTGTCATCTTAGTCACCCACAGACATCCTGAATCAAATAAAATTACTGGGTTTTTCATCAGTCTCTAATTTAAAAGAGAAATTGTATTAGCCAATATCTTGATCACCATAAAACAATCCTTCCATTCTTAGAACTGTTATACCTATGATAATTCAGTTCCCTACTATATAAGCAATAGTCCTAGTTTGTGTCATTATCAGTCATCAGCACACCTAATTTTTCCACCAGGATGTTAAGGAAAACTTTGATAAGATCTGCAGCAAAATGAATCCTTGAAGAATGCCAAGTACCGTGCTCTTCTCTGTTCAATAAAACCTGGTTTTGCTGTTGCCATTTCCAATGCAGAAAAATTTCTGAATGCCTTAAAGTTGTTTACAAAGTTGAGATAAAAAATTTCTATATAGTAATGTAAAATATTTATCACCTAAGCACCATAATATTAGACCTATTGCATTTTCCTTGCCTAGAAAATGGCTTTTCAAAGGAATTTTAAAAAATGCATATGGAAGATAGAATGTTATTGACAGCTAAATGAGCCAGAAGACATGAGAAACAACTTCCTACATAAAATTTCTATAGCAGCTCTTTCTGACCATGACAGCAGCACTGTAGGGACATAGAGCCCAGCATGTTTTTGTAGAGCACTGCAGTATGTTCCTTCTATTTAGCAGGAAGATATATGATGTCTTACTGCCTTGTTATACCACAAACCCCAGAATTTCTCTTTTAAATAATTTTAAACAAAGGGAGGGAGGGANGAAGGAAGGAAGGAAGGAAGGAAGGAAGGGAGGGAGGGAGGGAGGGAGGGAGGAAGGGACTCAATATATGTATCTTAGCCAGACACAGTCTCTTATTCAAATGTATCTTTTAGCTTCTGAGCTTCTCTGCCAATTGTAATAGAGGAATTCCTTCTTCTTATAATTCTTTATAATCATTCATTCTTTATAATTCTTCTTTATAATCATTGTCAACTTCATTGCAACCAAGTTAAATCACAAAAAGGCTTGTTTGAAACCTGTCCAGGTTGATCTCAAAAGCTGTTCCGGCTGTTGAGAAAGAGTATAAAGCATTGCATGCTGGCACTTCTCGTCAGCATACCTCAAAATACGTTGCAAAGCAGATCATGAGTTCATTGCCTTTATATTGTTTGGAAAATGTGAATATGGAGCAGAAGTGACTAAGTGTATTTCATTGGCAGTCCCAATTCTAGAGTACAGACTGGAAGACAAGGCTGCAAGTCTTTCTACCATCCATTGTCCTTCACACGTCCACACACATATGTCCTCATATTTATCTTTCAGTTAACCACTGTAGACATTCACTTGTATTTATAAGCCTACTCACCTGAATCACGTGATTCACTGGAAATTAGAAATCCATTTTGAACTGAAAACTGCAGATAACCTGTTTGTAAAACTCTCATAAAAAGAGTTACAGGCTTTCCCCACTTAGATATTTTTTTCAATTACAGTTTGTAGAACTGAAATTTGACCATGCTTCTGGGTTACAGATATTCATTTTCTTTACTGTCACCACCTCAGCCCACACAGTTAGGAGTTCAGGAATTTAAATTTAATTTTTATTCTAGGTAAGCCATTATTGAATAAGTTTTGCAAGACAGCCCTTTCATTGTGCTGTCACTACAAAGTTCAGTTTGGAGAAAAGTAAATACTTTCTTTATCCATGAAATGGTGGCTTCCTGACATTTTAAGTCAGGTCTACATTACGGCTATGTGCCAAAGAGCACTCCCTAACACTGAGCTCATTTGTACAAAGAAGTGGTGAGAATGATTCCTGACACAATCAAATTCAGTGAGTTAGGTGTAACTTGCTATTCTTCATGTTTGGCTGCTCTTCAATTTCCCAAACCATAGGCGTAGAAACCAGGACTGTGGCTGTGAAGACCAAGGTAGAAGAAGCTTTGAATTACTTAGACCTTTTCCATATCATTATTCATTGTCTTGACTCTCCATTCATAAGACTCATATTTTCTCTAAAACTCCTTTTGTGTTAGGAAATGTGTAAAATCCTTTCTTGTTACATATTGTGCCTAGCTACAAGCAATTTTACCTCCAAGTAGTCTTTGACCTTCCTCCTTTGTACCATAAGGTTTGAACAATGCTTTTAGACACTTTCGTGGTTGTCTATTCTTGTTTCCACTTTTTATGTCCTTTTTTTTTACATTGTAGTCCTCTCAAATTACCTTTTTTATATTGACGGATGATAACACTTTTCTATGATTGTATACCATGCATCAATGGAACTAACCAGAAGAATGTCAAACTAAATAGGCAATAAAAAATGTCAAATTTGACCAGCACACATTTTAATCAGACTTGCATTCATCTTATTATTTCTACCAGCTCTTTAAAGATCAGATGAAATCAAAATTCCCCAGCGATAAACGTCTACTTCAGTCACTGTCTGTTAGATGAGAAACAAGTGGTTGGAATAAGAATGACTTGGTAGACCTGAGGAAGCTTGATTGATGGATCTTTGGAACTATAACAAAGAGTACACAAATTCAGCTGAATATGTCTATGAGAGTGCACCTTAAAAGAGGCTGAAACACTAACAGTTAGGAATACTCACATACAAGCATGCTTGCACAATGATTTCCCAACATGCAGACAGTTACAATGCCAGATTCTAATTCTGACTACACTGATAAACTGAGTCATAGGATTCAAGACTATAGCAGTCATAAAATTTAGCAGTGTTCTCTGTGAGTCAAAATCATTCAGATGTTTATTTGTAGTGTTGTTTTCAAATAACAAGCTAAGAGATTGTATCAACAATCTTCAAGTCCCATGTCATTCAGGTAATGGTTCACTAGGTCATTCATTTATGTAGAAAAACATGTTCCCTGGAGTGTTAGTGTTCATATTTAGGTGAAAAGTAATGAAGCTTCCAAGTAAGGAAGACTTGGCCTTCTGTTCTAGATTAGTCTGAAGAGAACATTCATAACAAATTATGTCCATGAGAATCACCATTGCAATACACTGCTTTTGAATGGAACAGTTCAACACTGCAAGTACTAGATCTGTGGGGGAAATTGGTCTTTGGCAACCAACAGTAAAAATCAGAGCTCATAGGAAAGTTTGTGAAAATCACTGGTGTATCTGTCTTTTATTTCACAGATACTGAATAATGGTAGAGCATGTTTCAAAAGAGTGTTAGAGATGTTATTTTCTCACAAAAAACTATGCTGAAACTGCCTTTAACAGATGTCATTGCACCTGTGCTAAAGATGCAAGAAGTTTTATGCATGTCAGATGTATTTCATTTTAGCTTGTTTCAACTATTCTTTTGATTTAATCGAGTTACAGTTCCCTCCCACAAACATAAAACCAATCCTCTTTTACTCAGTATATTTACTAAGGCGTGCTGCTTCCTTGGTTTTCCTTGGCTGTTAGCGGCACTTCCTTGGATGTTAGTGGCACTTCAGTTCTTCTTATATGCCACACCTCTAGAGTCAGAAACAAATTTATTCAAAAAAATTTATGTGCCATGATGCTCACATAACTTCCAATTCATGTGACTATTTTGTATTGTGTATAACAAGCACACTGGAAGTGATCTTGATCTGTCCATCCGGGCAGAGTAAGAAGCCAGTTCAAGTAGTCAAGAGATGAGGACCTGCCTGGTCCAGAACACTTTTTTATAAAGGCATTAATTTTGCTGCTTGGTAGGACAAGCTGTATGCAAGCACACAAGCACTATTCAGATGTGTAGTAGTTCTAATTTATCAGCATAATTCTTTTCCTAGGCTGGCCGGAGTGCTGTTGGATCCTTTTGTGCAAAGAAAAGAATGTTTATTTTCTCAGTACAGCATCTATTGTTTAGGGTGTCAGCTTCACACAACAGTAGTTTCCCAAATGAACCAATAATTTTTTTCATTTAGAGTTGTCTTCTGCAATGTGTGACACTTAGCACTTGTCTTTAAACATTTTTTTTATTATTTTTAAACATAGAATTCAGTTTTATTTTAGTTCTAAATGAATACAAGCTTGTATTGTAAGCAACCAGAAAAACCCAGATATTAGTTAGAAAACCTCACACAGAACTGGAAAAAGGCCAAGGTCCTTGCCCACATCAACTGGTGTCATGCTGAGCAATTGTAATGTGTTTAATTATTTATGAACTTGGATGTAGATTAAAATTCTTATAAATCTGATATGTTTGAGTTGCAAAATTATGACTTAACAATGTGTCCTGGAATGCTTTTAGCCGGGATCTTTTGTGTGACTCAGCAGGCCTCGCTAAAGGGAAGAAAAGACATAGCAGGTGGATGTGAACAAAACAGACAGCTCATCAGAACTGGAGTCCAGGATACACTGACAGCATCTGCTTAATTGTACTCAGGTTGTGGCTTCCTTTTAGAAACTTTTAGAAAGCACAAATTTCATGGATACTTCACAGTACCAGGCTTCACAGTAGCAAGAAAAGGGCCAGCAACCTGAATTGCTTTCAGCTTGTGCTGGCACAATATATTACATAGTTAAGAAAATCATTCCAGATATCACACAAACAGCACCACGTCAACATGGCTGGAAATTGATGTTCACAGCACCCATATCTATGGCATTTGGTTCCTGCCCATTGTTTTTAGTGCTACTGTCATCACTTCTTTGTCATTGTACCAAGACAGCAAAGTTCCCTCATTTCTACAGTCAGAAAATTAAAGTACTTGAATAATACAGTATATGTCAAGTTTAAGAGAATGTGATAAAAATGGCTGGTGTTATTGAAGGCACACTGACAAGTCATCTTACTACTCAGTTAATTACCTGCATAAATCCAGTCACCACTCTCCTCTCTACTCTCCCATACAAAAAAATAAAGGTGACCTTTTTCACCTTTGTTGCTGTACATCCAGTGACAGTCCATCAGAATACAATCAGAAGTCCTCACTGCCCCAAGAAACAGCCATTCAATGTTTAATGAGATGATGTCATCTTTGGCTATACATTTATTAGACAATCATTTTGATCTCAGATACTACAAAGTATGAACCTTTCAAATCTGTGAGGCAGTAATAGAAAATAAGAAAGGGGATAAATATGACAATCTAGTGTTTTGTCTACCTTCTGTCACAGCTTCTGCCGGAAATATGCAGCTTGCTATGGCTTTCCCTTTAGAAAAAGTGCCTGACTGCCTTCCCACTGTTCTGCTGCCGTGCTGCAGAAGTGCTAAAGCCTATGTTGTCTCTTTCTCCAGTGGAAAACATGCCACATTCATAGCACCATGTGATCTGTTATGGCCACCCAAGATTTTTTCCTTTTAGTAATGTAGAATTTTTTGCATTTGACTATTACATCTTTGCATCACTCCTAGAGAGACTTTACCACACTAGTTGATAACGGGATCGAGGTCCTTTCTCATTTGAGAGTACATTTCAGAGTATTTGAGAGACTGGCAAGAAGGTTTATGTGAACGGCTGCTTTAGGTGGTCTCCTTTTTTAGAGGCTTCCTTTCCAGTCAATCACAATCAAAGCTGGATTCTCTCTTCTCTTGAAGACCTGATATAATTTCCATACGTAGGACTCCATGAATCTTAACTAGGTTTCCTGCCTTTGTGGGATGTGTACTTTCACAGGGATTTCAAAGAGGTTTCTCCAAATTACACTACTAATTACATAGGTCAGTACAATCTCATGCAAATGATTCTCTTGCTGTTTCCTCCCCCAAGTCATAGTGTTACTGAATTTTTAGGCAGCTTGTGAGTCCTGGGAACAATCCACAGCACATACCCTTTAGTTTTAAAGAATACATGACCTGGAGGAAGTGTAGCAAGAGAAAAGCCTCAGGGCCAGGAAAGTGCTTAGCAGCTTTATTTGAAATTCTGTTATGATCAAATCTGCAACACAACAGAGTGTGATGTTAAAAAAAAAAAAAGAAAAAGTGTTCTCTAGGCTTCAGCTGAATCATTTCCCAGTTGCACTTAAGCAGCTACTATGCAGGCAAGGTCAATTAGTCTCATTTTAAAAAGTTATGAGAACTAATCAGAAAGTTCTTCTAAAATCTGTTTTAGGAAATATACACACAGCAGGATAAGCGTGGAGACTGGGTATTGTATTCATCAAAAAATCCAGAAGAGAAAAAGCATACTCACTTCTAAGTGAATTCAATCAAAATAAACACCAGTGAAGAAGAAATATCAAATCCCCACAATGTTCATGACAAGGAACTTGTAAAGACATAAGGGAAAAGTGTAGTTAGCACAGTATTTTAGGCAATTTACCTAGATCCCTTTGCAAGGAAATGGAGTCTGAGATCATGCTACAGATAAATCATATTTATCAGTGTAGAAAACTTTACAGTTGCTCAGTGTCAAGGTATATTCATCACACGTCTATTTTAGTCTTCAGTGTTGCTCTTCTACTATTTTCCCGCTTCTTTGTCCCTTTTTGCCATTCCTTTTTTATCAGATCTACTTTATATTTTAATATTTTTAGAAAAGTTATTTATTATTTGTGTTAGTCTGTAAAATCTTATGTCAGCATATGAGATTATGAACTTCCTCTCATTGTCTTCAATAATTTCTATGTAATTTGGTACAAAAAGAAAAACAAGATAAGATTGACAGAAATTGCAATCAGCCTCCCTGAAGAAAAGCAGCGATTTACTTATGAACTTCTAAGGTTTCCGGACAACATAAGATATTTCTTATGGCTTTATATAAGATTCAGGTACCATAAATACAGTCTATTAAAACAACACAGGATGGGGCAGAAGGTGTCATATAAGGATATTCCCCACATTGAGGGAAAAAACCATGCTAAGAGCTGCATGTTCTCTCTGTTCCTGTTCAGGCAATCTTCATCAGTCTGTAGTTCCTCATGAGACTTCTCAAAAATACATATTTTTGAAAAGGTTTGTACTGTGAAATCTTTTGTTCACAGCTTTCTCTGTACATTAGGCTTGTTGTATTCCATACTGGTAACATTTCTAACTATGTATGCATTCACAGAAATGTTGCTGCTATCTTCTGTACTTATTTTTTATTAACTGTTCCCCCTTCTTCAGGGCTTAGTAATACTCCTTTTATCTACTCTACTGATGTTCCTTTCTTCATAACAAAAGACAAATTTACTGGTAATATGAAACTCCTACTGCTTTTAAGCTTAGAGAGTGAAACACTGACGCTAATGAAAGCAACAGAACTTGACTCTTGCTGACTTCATTAGTACCAGGATCTCAAGTCTAATTTCAAAAAGGAGTATGAGAGGTTAGCTGCCGTATTCTTAGAAGAGTGCCAGAAGCATTTGAAACCAGACTAAACATATTCAACTGACCTGGGTTTTTTTCTTATGTAATATAAATGCAGGTGCAATCCTTATTCATGGATTTGATGAAGATATATCTAGTATAGATATATTTTCAGTTCCAAAATTATACTTGTAAAATTTAGATATGTAGTGATATGCAAAGTCAATACACACATTTATTTTAAATGTACATTTACAAATCCATCAAAACAACTCATTTGTTTGCAGTGCCTACTGACTTACATCATGTTTTATTGATATATAAAGTTCATAAAAAAATTGTGCCTTGCCTTGCCTTGCCTTCTGATTGTACTAACTAATAGCTCTGGAGTATAAGTAAAAATGGAGAGGAAGACCCAAACCAAAATCACCAATGTGCTGCCAGTTCCTTCGTGTCACTAACTTCTTAAGAGGTTTTTTGGTTCTGAAAAACCTTGACAGGTGGTCTACAGAGGGCTACTGGAAAGGCTAAGTAGTCTTGAGGTAAACCACACAAAAAAATCATCAGTTGATGACTAGGTAGGAATTGCTAATGAAATCAGAGGATTCAACAGCATTATATTCCCTCCTTCATTAAAACTTTATGAAGATGCATCTTTACCTTCTGTACCAGGTTTGATATTCTTTAATATACATGCAAGTGATTTAGAATGTGGCAAGGGGGAATATTGAGGCAGCTGAGTTTGTAATAAGATAGAATAGTTCAGTTAAAATCAGAAAGCAGTGTAAAAACCCTTCAGAAGACCTGAAAAACTGCAGTGAATCATAATGACAAATGAACATCCATACCAATGAAAACAAACATTAGAGGTGAAACAATGAAATATTTTAACCACATTTACAGTTTAAAGTAATGATTGCAGGTTAAGAGGTAGACATGAATGTCATTGCACTCCAGTTAATTAAGATTTCTACCCAGTGTGCATCAGTAATTGGAGGCAAAGGAAATATTTAACAAGATTACTGAAGAATGGGATAAAAAAATTACAAAATTGTTATAATACAATAATAGCAGGCAGTGTCTCACCCTCAGTTGGACTGCCATCACCTAATCTCATAATTAATGGAGCATAAGAGAGTATTCCAGGAACACACAATGCAAACTAAAAGGTTACGACTGACTATTGAAATTAAAATTCTTACTCTTTTTAATAATGGGAACAAAAGTGAACATGATAAAATATGCATAGCCATTGTTTCTACACAGAAGATCTATCAGAAATTTCTATTTGCTCTGTTTAGAGTGCAAGAATATCAGTTAATCATGGAAATGGAAAGGTGGATAGGAAATACAAATTCAGTACAAATATCCTTTTCCATACAACATACAATCACACAGTGAAATTGTCACTGAAAACACAAAATTTAACAAAGCTACAAAGGTATTAAAAAGTCCTATGAGTAACATTGATATCAGATGTGTGGCAGTACCACACTTAGCCCTTGCAAATGTTTTCTTCTGGTAGACTGGAAATGGGAAAACAGCCTGTACACTGAGTCAGGTTGGTTTCATGCAATGGTATTAAATCTGTGTTTGAGAAGCCTGTGCTGGCCACTGGCAGAAAGAAGAAAAAAAGATAACCACCACACACCTCTAATTCTTCTACTATCACTGATCTACCTAGTGTGTTTGGATGAATAAATCCATGCCTATTAAAGTAGAGGTATTGGCCCTTGAGCTTTCTTCTTTTGCCTGCTGTCATCTCATGTCATCCTTCTGATCCATAGTACAAATGCATAATCCCAACTACTTCCATTCACCGTTCTCCCTCAGAGGTACACACTGTGCCTCCTGTTGACATCATAATAAGCATGGTTCTCCTGTAAGATCAGTTTGTGACTTTCATTAGCCTAGCAAGTTAAAGAACAACCTCAAATTGTTAACTTACTCTGACTTAAACTTCATTATAAATTTACTTGGCTTAATTCCAAGATTTAAAATAATGCAAAATTAGGATTAAATTGCTTGACTATTGTAGAGGCACAACTATATTAATGCAATTTCCACCCATCTCCCTTTACCAAGACTAGGAGTAGCCTGGATTTTTCATCTCTTGTTTAATCATCCTTTAGTGCAAATCTTATTGCTTCAATTTCCCCTGTTTTTGAAGAAACCAGTGTTGGTCAAATACACACAAAAGTAGTGCTAGCCAGCTGGCCACCTGGGCAATTTTATTTTATGCTTTTCATACTAAGGGTAACTCAGAAAACTGTTGGGTTTTGAGAATCCATGTCTCCTGGGCTGTCCTAGAGGTGAGATAAACAGCTGGAAAGACACTAGTGTGGTCATCAGGTCTGTTTGGGAACCCACCAATTTGCACTGAAGTGCCACTAGAACATAGTCACTTACATGCATTTTTGGGCAGAACAACCACTCCCTCAGACAAGAGTGAAGCTAGAATCTAGAGCTAAAACTAGGCATATGTGCAAGTCGACATTGTAGCTTTTGAGTTTTAAAAACATTACAAAAAGCGTTACTCTGCCAGAATAAAACTTTCTACCAAGGGGACATCTCAAGTTCAACTGTTGACCAAAAAGAGTCAGAAAATAAATAATTTCAGTGCCTAAGCATATGTCACTTCTAAGCAGTGTGCATGTGTGTACACATGTATTATATACACTGTAAGATACAATGTAATTCTATTTTAAAAATCCAATAAAATTAATTTTCTCTGATCTATTTTATATTTACATTTGTATGTTTATATCCACTTTTACCCAGCAGATTCTGTTGACCTCCCATACTTTTGCTACAACCATTATTGGGTTTTTTCCTTGTCTAATGCTGCAATTTTTTCTTCCTATTCAATTATAAATAATAGACAATGCAAAGTTTCAGCTTGAGAGGATCAGTAGGCCATCTTCTTGTTACTTGTCAGATAGGATTCATATATCTAAGGAAACAAATAATTTCCACTGTTATTCTGCCATTCCCTTCTGGCTTCATGAGGAAAAGAGTGACAAAAAAAACTACTTGTTTTAAACAAAACCTAAATTCTGAATGTGAATTCCTATCACCCTTGCATTCCTAATCAAATACGATGCTACAAAAGAACTAATCCAGAAAATTAAACTAGGGTAAAAACAAATTGTTTTCAATTTGTATGGTTTTAGTTTTATAATATTTATTGACTTGGTACTCAGCTGATTAAAGAAGCAATTTCAAGAGAAATTCAGATTTCACTTTTATAAGACTTTTTAAGTACCTTTCTTAGTATCTTGGCTGTGGTGAAAAGCTGAAAGACTAAGTAAAAAGTTGCATAAACAACAATAATCTTCAAATGTACTACTATTGTTTAAAAAAGAAAAAAACCAAGGTCTTTAAATGTAATTTTTCCTTTTTTGACTGCCTACATGGAGTTTGTATGCTCAAAGGAGATAGACTGAAAAAGTCTGGAATCCTTACCTTTAGGACAAGTACATAGTTCAGAAAGACAAAACAGACTCTCTTTTCCATAAATATCATAGAATTAAAAAGTAGTAACTGTATTAATCCTACTCTCAGAGGCAAAGAAAGCTGAATTGCAGCTGTCCCTTGGCTTTCTCTCTAATGTAATACAAAGCTTTGAACTACACCTAAGCTGTGCAGACTTAGCCTTGAAATCTCCATGGTTAGCCTATAAAAATGAAAAGCAAAATGAGAGCTTGAAAGAATGAACAGGTTATTTCAAGAAACGGTACTGCAGCAAGAAGTGCCACCTGCTGTCCTGAGGTTACAAGCTCTCTGCTACTCTGTCCCCTACATCTTCCAGTGCAGCCACCAAGCTGCATCCCACAGCAGCACACCGACCAAGGGCACCCTTCACATCAAGGCAGCTGCTTGCCAAGGTAATACCGTTAGTGCTTAGTCAAAAGAGCAATTCCCAGTCAACTCTGCAAGGCAGTTAAAAAGCACAGCTTATTATAAAGGAATTAAGTTTCTGTTTAAACTTAAAAGTTTGTGAGAAACATCTGAGTGAAATGAATTCCGTAAAATGGTTAAAAACTAATCTTCTCTCAAGCCGCTCAAGTTAGACAGAAATTTATACTTTGAACAGTAATGAATGCAACATGCAGATAAAATTAAGCATGACTGTAAGAGAACTTTTTTGTAGGAGCAAAACCTTAAATTCATTACATATACACAGTAACACAATGCAGTTCCTTTGCCAGTGAAATAACATGAACATTTTACGTCCTAAGGAAAAACAAATTTTCTACTTGCAAATAAGCCGGGCAGGCAGCAAGAATTTCAACTTATCTGTATCATTGTTTGACCTGCCTTGCACCAGATAAACTCAAGCATGTTAAATCTTTCTAAAGAGCAGGTTTATGATATACTTCAATTTCCTGAATAAACAGTATCCCTCTTTTTAACAAAAACACTCATTAAGCTCACTGGTAAAAGAAAGACAAGGAAAAAATAGCTATCCCCAATAATTGCCACACAGTGCTACTCCAAGTAAGAAGGAAGAGAAACTAGTAATGGAGTGATTTGTTCAAGGTTAACATTATATTCAAAATACAGTCTACATATACTCTTTTTTTTTTCCCATGGTACATTATATGTGTATATTGTAGATGGATTCTTTTCCCCCTTCTAGTGACTTCCCAGCCTGCCCTTAAAGCACACACCATCTCTGCCACATCAGTTACTTAAACAATTAGGGTACCATTTAACAGCATGTTTAGATGTAATATATCTGTCAGAAACAAAGAAATAGTCTTGCTTTACATAAGCATTATGAGCATTTTTTACGTATCCAACCCTACGTAATCAATGTAGACCACTGGAAACTGCCAACAGCAGAGCCTGAAAACTTCACAACAGTCAAGTTTAATTCATTGTGACTATTAAATACCTTATGGCAATTCTTAGATAAAGGAACCATTTCTAATATGAAGATAAATGTAATTGAAAGTGTTAAACATATAAAGTAATCTCTGCAGTATGAATATATGCACTGTTTTCAAAAATTTGGTTCTGAATGCTCTCCTAGAATGACAGTATTCTAAATGCATTAATTCCTAGATCTAGTTTTTCCAACCAGCATATTGGGTGTTGTATGACACTACACTGGCCATCTTCACTTCATGGGCTGTACTTTACAATACATCACAGATCTGTATTTTGCATTTTATTTGTGACTTTTCACAAGATCAACAGAACTTCAAATGCATAAGGATGACAGAATTCAAATTTTTCTAAAAATGAAGTTTTCAAAATTTTTCCATTGAAGTTTACATCTGGATTATTTAGCTTGCCATATTCTTTCAATCGTGATGAATTCATATCAGATTCAAACATACAATGGATGAATGGTGTTGTCAAAGGAAACAGAAACATTGCCATTTTTCAAGAGCTGAACAAGTCAAACACTAAGAAGTTTTGTGCATTGACCTTTACGCATTGATAACTATATTTTTTGAGGTAGCTTAGATTAATGCCTGCTGATTTTTTTCATAATAATCTATATGCTTTACCAGTTTTTACACATTTAGAAAGAGAGAACAGAGCTTATAATACCTAGACCAAATAATAACAATACAGACCATTGTATTAACCTAAGCATACCAGTTCTAAGAAATTACTATTATTAAAGTTTATGTTGAATCTGTTCCTTACTCTTTGCTCACCTCTTGCCTAAAGGAAATTTTCATAAGCATATAAAAGAACAATAACAGTATTAAGTCTAAAACTGCTGACAAAACTCAACAAGACTTTTCAAGAAACATTTGAGGGATGTCCGGATAGTACCTCTCATTCTCTGTTATTTGACATCTTCCAGTAAAGCTCTCTGAAAATAAAAATATATCACAAATTTTAATACTGATTCTTATGAAAATAATACAGCAATAAAAAAGGTTCACACATAATATACATGATGTTATCAATATTAATAAAATAAATCATATTACTTTGCATTCCAAAATATGTAGAATTCCCAGTGACAGTCTGTGATTTTTTTTAACAGATTTTTCCAAACTATCAACTTCTAACATCCATCCATGACATTCTTTTTACACTATTCTTTCTCACACAGAAATAAATCAGTTTGCTCTGACCTGATCGCAAAAGGCCATAACCTATAGGACTGCTTACAAAGAAAAGTCAAAGGAATTTTTTTTGCTAAAAAAATTCGCACAATTCTTAAAGTCCTCTCTTTTATGCTCTATACTTCAGCATCAAACTAGATTTGTGTACCTGTTAGAAGTGTAAAATTTCTACTGTCAGCAACACTCATAATTATTGCAAGTCACCAGAAATGAGTTCTCTGTCTGTAAGTGGTTTTTCTCTGGGATAATGTCTCAGGGATGGGGAAATGGATATGAAAGAAGGATGGAGCAGGATGTGGACCTGTGACAGAGGGTTTCATAGTGTTTCTTTAAGAGTGGCCTTCAATTCATATTTCATGGCTCCTGTGTCAGACAATTGTCTATTCCAGCATTGAGGAAAATGTAAATGTCCTCGTCTTCTATTTCAGTGGGTCACAACCTTCAGGGAAGTGGGCAGGGGAGAATAATATTGCAGGTCTACAACTTAGCTGTCAAACTGCACTTTTGCCATCACTTACCAATATCTTTGCAGATTTTAGCTACTCTTCTGTAACATTGAGCTTACAAATCATCCGTGTGGAAGAATTTTGCTTTCTAGATTGGCTGGGACAGCCAACTTCTGATTCACCTTTGTGATAAGAAACATCCTCTTTTTTTCTGACCTTCTGTGTTAGCTTCTTTAAAAGTCTCCTTTGCATAGATCCATAAAAGCCTACACACTGGCTTGGAATGCCATTCTTTTCAGATGTCTCTGAAATATAAGTGTTTCTGGTGGACCAACACAAAATAAAATAAAAAAATGCAATCTCCCTCTCTCCCAGCAAGCTAAAGGTATTTTACTAGAATTATACTGCCCCACATTGTACCTCCAATCAAATATTTTTATTTTCTGGAAATTAAAAAGACAGAAAATCCCTTAATATTTCCTTTGTTGTGACAACTTATTTCATTACTAGTTGTTCATTACCTCTCTAATATAATCAGGCTCACACATAAGTGAGGGTGAAATACTGTAAATAATGTTCTGCCATGTATGACAAGTGTGGGAGGAACAAAACAAATATCTTGAAGGACGGGCTCCATGCCCTGGAACCTGAGTACACAGACAGTGCTGCAGTGAGGAGAAAGAAAACAAGTCACAGACAATACCACGGCCAGTACAATACACTAGACAATACCAAGCAAGCACTACTGAAAACTAATGAAGCACCTGCTCAGACTGATACCAAACCCCAGAAATTCCCAGACAGACTCTACACTCAGGGCACATCTCTCTGCCAGACTCAGTGTAAGGAGGAGCACACATGATCCTGTGAAAGCATCATTTACAGATAAACAGCCCCTCACCCTTGTTCCCTGTGCAGATGAATGTAAAGACTGGAAAGGAACAAAACCAACAAGAGCTTTTCGGGCAGCTGGTTCCTGCACCACTAAATCTTCCTGAGCAATTTGTAAATACTCCAGGTTTAGTTAGTATTTTAATTTTTTTCATATTGTACCTTATCTGACAGTGTAAAATTCCATTTACTTCTTCTTAGCAGTCAGTGAAACTAATGTCAGGGCTCTGAATTGGTTTTTACATTTTTGTAAGCATGAGAAACCCTGCCCTTTTCCTTCAGTACTTACTGTTGTCCATCCAGTTTCAAGAAATGTAGCTATGTCAGGGTGGTTTATTAAGTATCCATTCAATCTTCACAAAAGAGTTAAAAGGCCGACCACCGGTCGTCAGGTTAGCAAACACGGAGAGTTACCTTTAAATTCATTTTCTATTTGGAAATAGATAAGCCCTTATACAATGAACATAATTAAAATTAGTCCAATTCAATATGTACTGGTTATCAGTTTCCTCCCAATTCAGTACAAAGATTCATTGAGCCTTAATGCATAAGTGTAAGATGCTTTCTGTGAATATTCTATTCACAATTGTAGGGACCTACAGTATTCATCTAGTTTTCTGCTCCAAACCCATTTTTTTTGTACTCGGTATAAAAACACGATTGCCACAGCTCTCTTATCCCTCATGCATGCTTTGTTTACATCCATTGCACCTAGCATTTTACTAGCTATGGTTTTTCCTGCTAGCTGCAAGCATCATAAATAGTAGTCTTACACTAAGAAAGCACTTTAAAACATATATATATAGCTTGACTAGTAACAATCCCAAAGACAGAGCTATGGAAGACAGCAGCTGCTACAGTCAGAAAGAGAAGGCAAATCATCTTACACTGCCTAGACTGGAATGACTCCACATTATCCTAGAAAGCCCATGGAATTGCTAGTTTGATATATGAATAGCCGGCATGTCCAGAATAAGTTAAATAGTTAGAGTCTGACACACATTAAATAAAGCAGTGTCTATATGTGACAGACAAGAAGTGGTGCATTTGGATTGAGCTAATGGTTTGGAGTATAGGTTCTTCACAGCAAAATCATACTCTCAGTCTCCACAGCCTGAATACATCTCAAATTGTGCTATGAGCATCTGGGTGACTGTTCTTAGCTAAGCAGCTAGGGCAAAATTTAGTTCAAGATTCAGATCCCTACATTTAAGCATCCACATGTGGATGTCTATAGGTGTACTAGGTATTTATATCTACCTTGTGTAGAACTTATTGTCTGACGCCTTAAACTATGTCCAGTGTCCTGACTGGAATTCAACTTCTGCTCCAGAGCGTGCAATTCTCCACAGGACCAGTGCCATAGGACCAGACATTCTCCATAGGACCAAACAAAAGTCTGCCTGCCTTTTGTGGATGTCCTTGGTCACCTAGGTGTTTCCTTCCTCCTACCTATCTCCTCAGCTGTCATCTACCTGCTCCTCCAGTCTAGTTTTGACACAGCCCCACTGCATAAGAAAGCCCAGAATTCTGAGGGCATTGCTAAGTTATAAGGAAGAACTGTGAGTATGTGGACAGAGCACAGCTCAAGAGAAAAACTGTGATCAGGAAACACAGGAGCTGCAGTGAAACAGCTGGGAATCAGAAGATGACAACTCAGAAGCAACAAGGATCAGGGCATTCAGGGTACAGCAGAGACCTACTGTTCCTTCCTGGCTTTCTGGTCAAAAAAACCTCATTGTTAGCTCAGTGGAGATGAAAAGCATAGTAATGCTTATTGTAGGAACTCATTAGCCCTGACTATCTGTTGCACACTTTCAACAAATAAAAAAACTGCTTTATGCCTTTAAGCAGTGTCTGCCTTGCTTACACGCATTAAACTTACTTGAACAAGTTGACACACTGAGGGAGAGTTACACAAACTATCCGAAACAGCCCTAAAAAACCCTGTGTTCAGGCTAATGTCCATACAGTGACACCTCAGTGTAGCCAATGAAGCCTAGGCAGATATTCTGCTGCATGTTGGCTGGATCTTCACTGACTAAAAAAAGGAGCTTACACTTATAACACCCATGTAGATACTGAATTTCAGGTGTCTGAATCTCACCTGGCTGTGGTTCACAGAGAGATTTACAGTGGCAGGAACTGGTAGGGCCTTTTTTGCCCCTCATTGTTCAACCCTGTTGTCCAGTCTCTAGCTGTAGCTCCAACACCATCCTTGTGATGATGCAACTGCTATGAGGCAAAGGAAAAAGAGATAAATCCTGTGGCTACAGCAAGATGGGACAACACCCCTCTCTTCAGATCTGTCAGTCCCTGTCAGGAGGCAGTTCATCCCAGTCACATGGCTTCATCCTGCTGTAGTCATGACCTTCACCAGGTGGGGCTCAATCCCATCCTTAGCTCTGTCCCAAAGTGTTCCTGTCATCTTGTGAGTATTTGTTTCTAGGTATTTTAAAGAAAAATTGTGATAAAAACACTAAATGCTGGTAATTTCAAGCGCTTTGAAAGAAATTAGAGAAAAATAAAATTTTTAGCTTGGTGGATGACAGTAATATATTTAAGCTTTTTTTCTATGCAGCAGGAATTTAAATAAGTCTTTATGCAAGCTCTTTGTTATCTAGCCATTATTTAATTCTTATGCCAGAAAATCTGACAATTTTCTTAAAAGATGGTTTTATTCCCTGCAGACTATAAAAATAGTGACTTTTTAAAGTGTTTTTCTACATCCTATTGTCATTTTCTTAGCAAATAGTTTTCTGTTATCTGCTATCTCATCTGATCATACTGGCAATTATCTTGTTATATTACCGCTTTCTATAATTTAAATTTCAATTTGATTTTTTGACCAAAGCCACTCTTTATGTCTGAGAAATCAATTTTTTATGGTCACTATTACCGATCTTCTTAACAGCCTCTATCTGTAAGTCTTTTTCTTTAACAACTAAAGTGCATAGTGAGAAACTATCACCTAATAATAATATTTTTTTATCTTTTTTTTTAATTACCTTGTCTCTAGACTTCCTCCACTTTCCCTGTCAGAAATATTCTATTTTCTTCAGAGGTCTAATATCATAATTCTGCTTTTCTTTTCCTTCTTCCCTCCTTCCCACTCATAGTTTGTAATTTGATCTGTGACAGCTTTAGAACAAAAACAACTCTGATTTTAGTAACTTTCTGTCATTCTGTGTTTCGCTAACTAGTTATGCAGAACTGAGATCCAAATACTCCCAAATTTGGAAAAAATCAGATTCATATTCAAATTGTTCTTCATTTTGTTATAAAGAAATCCTCCAAAAATCCACTGTAACATAGGGAGCAAGTCAACACAATTTTTGGAAGAGCTTCATTCTTTTCTAAGCAAAAAAAAAAAAGTATTTACTACTAATAGCAACTAAGGGACAATGTACAAGAATCAACATTTCTGGGCAGATAAATACCTATCAGAAATAAAGCCAGATCTCATAATCACTGTTAAATCTACAGCTAAGACCAACATTACTATCTGTTTTGTATATTATTGGCTCTGGGATCCTCATGAAAACCAAGTCACCCTTCAGCACCACCTATTGTGAGTGCTTTGATTCCAGCTTTTTCTTGGAGTCAATTTGGTTTATTCTGAATGTCTTTTCCCCGAATATCACCCTCTGCTACTTGGGTTATTAGTTATGTACCTGGTTACTGGCTTCTTGTGGGACACTTATGTTGTCTTTGTTGCTGCAGCACACTTGGTGGCAGGGGTCAGACTCTCTGAGATTGCTCTGGTGACCCATGAATGCTGTCAGAGGCATCTCATCTACTGCACAAAACAAAACTAAGATGTTTCTTTCAAGACTTAGACCCTAAGGACAACAGGTGACTCATAATGTATGGGGCACAGCCCTCCCTAATATGCTGCAGCTGAGACATTCAATTAATAGAATAAGTTCATTGCAAGGCATAGAGAATTTAAAACTAGAAAAGTATTTGGTTTGGATAGAAAACTCTTGATAGCACAGAAATGAAAGCAGAACTGTACATTTTTCTAAGGTACAAACTAATGGTTTAAGGATGCAATTATAGGAAAACAGCTCTCTCTAGAGAAATGCAAGAAATATCAATGACTCGACAGTGCCATTTTCCCATGACAGGCATTAAGAGGGAACTAAATGACAGGACAAAACACTCCTGTGTTCTTCAAAGAGAGAAGCTTGAGGGCATGACTTGTGCAGGACACTTTGCTGCTGAAAGGGTGGTGCATCTAAGCAAGTTTCACATCAGCTCATACGTGAAAATCTACTATATGTCTCTTTCCTGCATGAATTCCAAACCATCTGAAAACAGAGTACAAGGTAATCATATAGCTTTTTAATTGCAATGTAATTTACAGTCCCCTTACCAAAAACTAAATTTGATGGGAATTTATTTTGCATTATAGTCAACTGTTATTCCTTCTTGAGACAACTTGCAACTTCAGGGTTTTTAAAAGAAATTATTACATGTATAAGAAATTTTGACTGCATTTCCTGGTGCACTGCTTATACACTATAATTTAGTCATCATGCATATAGAAAAAATCATTTTTAGATAAAACAACCCCACATTAAAAAGTTTTTCTTTTATAGCATCCTTGATTTGTCTTAGAGAACAAAGTAAATTAAATAACTTTTGAAGTCTCCTTTAGTCGAGTTACAAGTTGAAGAGAGAAAAGAACATGGAAAAAAAGAACATGTTTTGCTCCAAGTTAATGTTTGAGTTTGCCCTTATTTTTCATCATCCTTTTCCCCTTCAAATTTTAAATTATTTGTTTGCCTCACCATAGCCAAATTGATTTGATCCTTTAATTATCTGAATTATTTTTCTGTGTTCCTTGTTTCTCTGCCAATCATTAATTCATCCTGTTGAGAACAGACTACTGAAAAATTCAGGTTTTGCACATCATGGCAATGACGTATAATATGCTTAGCTTTTACATCCAAGAGTTTGAAGACTTTCTGATTCATTATATGAGCCAATGAACATGTTTATCTAATGCTTTGCAAAAGGAATAATCTTGCTCTGTCTGTTGTCATTGTTTCCCTTATTCCTATCATATTCTCTTGAGTAAAACTGTCAAACTGACTTCCGTCAGAGCTAATTAATTCCTCTGTGATTCTATCTTTAAAAGAAACACTGACTCTTAAAAACCTCTGTCATAGTGATAACAATAAACCTAAGAGCTGATCCTCTTAGTGTAAACTGCCAACCCGAAGAAGCTGCTCCTTAAACTTGAGTAGTTGGGAACACCATATGTTTCAGACATGCCCTGGCAGGGCTCTGCAGTTATAAGTAGTTCTCAGCTCTGTACTAGATATTTAACCATCTCTTCTGCCCCAGTCATGAGCTTGATTTCTTTCCTTCTATTGCCCTTTGTCACCTTTCTTCTCAGTCGCTCACTGCCCTTTTTCTCTTTTTCCTTTTTCTCTTGCAGAAAATTCACTGGTTTTCTCTACTGCTTTCTAACTTCTTTTTTGAACACTGTTTCTATTCCATATGTTGCCTCAGTCTCTAAAATCATGTGACGTATTGCCTACAACAAATGCATCAGCTTCCTCTTCTGCACCTGGTTACCTTCTGGCTTGGCTTCCAATATTTCTGCTCTACTGAAGATATTCTCACTGCTGTCTCCAGGTCCCTTTCCAAACTCAAACATCAGGACCCTTTCTTAATAGTTTTCTTTTTTATCTACTCTTTTATTTTAGATTTGAATCAACATTTTAGCCTATATTTAAATATTATTCTGGTACACATTTGAAATGAGGCCCTTTTCCTTCTGCATCCTCACATGACTTCTTCAGCAGTCCTCAAGAAGTTAATTTCCCTGAGAAGATTCCCAACGGTCCTAAACTGGTAATTTGCCTTTTAAAAATTCACTTTATGATCAGTCACCTGAATCAGACCTTCAATGATCACACACTGCCCCTTTTTAGAGATGCAAAAAGCATACAAGCATACGCTAGGAGTTTTGCAATCAAATATTTTGTTCTGAATTGGAAATTGAAAATTCATCAGTTTACCCAAGGCAATTTCTATAGCTTGGGAATATATCCCTATATAAGAAGCATTTAAAAAAATTGTTTTTCTAGGTAAGGAAGTCTAGAAAAAGAGTCGCCCCCCCCCCTTTGTGTATTAAGAAACAAAAATATCATGACTGATCAGAAAGCCATTGTTTGCTAATAAGACTGCAAAAACAATGAGAAAGGCACGCAATTATGAAAATCAAGTTACAATAGTGAAAATATAAATGAAGATTAGCCTGACAGAGCTCAGACTTCTGGGAAACAGAATGTTCATACTAGGAGGAAAGTCACAGCAAGACTGGTTATTTCCTAAAACTGAACACAAATTCTGGTGTTAAAGAAAAAGAGAATAAAGAGACCATGGAAACCTTTGTCAGGTTGAGGAGACAAAAGTTCTGTGCAAATATGAGTCAGCTGGTGTGAAAAACTATCAGTGGGCATTTTCATTATAATGGTGCAATGTAAATGATCATATATAGACCTGGAAATATAGCAAGTGTTATTAATGGGTTAAATAACTGATTTTTATGTAGAAAGGAAATTTTTACGAATTAAAGAAATCATTTCAGTCATGATGCTGCAGACATACTACTAGACTAGTCTAATAAAAACTATTCACACAAAATGGTTTATTATAGAAAAAGTGCATCTCTCTGGATGTCAACCTTCATACAACTGCTGTTCCACATTTTTTGCACAGGTAGTAGAAAGTATCTTGATCAGGAAAAGAGAATGAAAGGTTCTAGTTCAACAATAGGCACTATTTCAAATTAATGTGTCAGTATTTATGATATAGCTTGAAAGAAATTACGGCAGTCGAGGGGAGCGTTCCCCCTCGCCCCCCCTCCTCCATGTGGTCCCTGAAATGCCCCACGAAGGAGACACACAGAGACCACCGGAGCGGGTGCAGAGAGAGAGAGTTTATTCAGTATGGGTCGGGGTATTTAAAGGTTTAACAGCCAATGGGGAAGGGGTTAACTAAGGGGCCAATGGGGGATTTCACATAGCCTTCCAAGGACAAATTCTTGCATACTAAGTTAGGGAGATAAGGATTCTCTCAAGGGGTTTTGGGAAGAAGAAGGGTGATTCAGGAAAAAAGACAGGGAATCCATTTTACAATACAGAGAAAACTTATACTGTAACTCCACTCCCACAAGAAATTAAATGCAGACTGACTCTGCCATGTATATCTTTCCCTTTAAATTCAAAATAAAGAATGCCTGATAAAAATATATACTGTTGTTCAAGGTATTCATCAAGGCCTGGATAGTCTGACAGTTTTTTCAATATTTCTTTTTACTAACAGTGCTAATTACAACAGTGTACTTGGAGAAAAAAAATCCCTGGCCAGATGCTGATCTCAGGTAGCCAAGCACAAGTCTGGAGTAATCTGATTGCTCTTGAGAGCATAACTCCAGATTTATGCTCATATGCCTAACAGCTCAATCTGCCCTCAAGCTTCAGTAACTAGTAGAGCCCTTCTGTTCAGATTTTTTCCCCATTGCTTTCCATCCCTTATTGTCTGCTACCTGAAGTCCAAAAATATGGCAAGTATTTTGATCGTTTTGATCATTATCTACTTTATTATGGAATGCACTGAAAAAGGACACATTAAAAAAAAAAATCTAAGTCAAAGATTTAATTCCTACCCTTGGGGTTTTCTTCTGTAAAATAAATTCTTCAGAAGAACACAAAAAGAGCTGGTAAAACCTGGGAATACTTTTTTCTTAAGGTTAATACTTGTGGAATACTTTTATCCCATTCTGTTTCAAAGAGCATTTTGTTAAATCGATATTTAAAACAAAACATTGACTCTGATATGACTGTCCAAATATTGGCAATTCTCTGTGGTAGGAGTCTGATTGTGAGTGCTGTTGTTTTACAGACAGACTCCTCCTGAATGTGTAGCCAACATCCAGCTTGTTGTTCCTGCCATCACAATACAAATAACAAATAAATGTGGCAGAAAGGGTATAGGAAGACATTCTTTAACACTGAGTGATTCCTTCAGAACTCATTATTTTAATAATGAACACAGCCCATCCATGACAGGCACAAGACTGAATTTTTATGCAAATAGATTCATCAGTTCTGGAACAACTCCAGCCCTAAAAATCAAATTAACAATATCCATCAAGAGACATAATACATTAGCAATCACAAAAAAAAGGAGGAGGTGTTACCTCCTTAACAGCTGAGAAGGTTAGAAATATAGTTTATGGTTGACAATGTCCTTCTATAAGCAAGAACACCACCATAGCAACAGTTGCTATTGTTTAGGTATAAATGTTAAAATTTGAATACAAAAAGTACTGGATGAAGGTCAAAAATAATACATTAAATAATTTAGGAAATTGCAATATTATACATCCAACATGTTTTGTCATTGATTAAATTACAAAATTGTGTGGACAGAGACACTGAAACCTTACATTTAAATTTCTAAGGATATAAAAGATCTAAAGACTTTCCGCTACAAAAGCTATGAATCCAAATGGAAGCATTGTAGTGAATCACATTAATTATGCAAAGTTATCAAGTAAGTTTGACTCTTTAAAAGATGTCCCTACAGGACATACCTGTGATGAAGAGAAAGTCTGAATGAAGCCACTACAGTAAATAAGGGATGTGAAAAGCAAATTTTCTATTGGCCAGCTTATCTTGGGGATCTGGAGAATGTATTTTCACATATTTTTAATAAAAGATATTCAGGCAAAACAGCTGCAGTTAAACAAGTACCATGACTTGTAACAAGGAAAGAATAGTAATGTCTAATTTTAATCTGACTTGAGGTTTATACAACAAACCACATAGTTACAACACAAACTGGGGGATGTAGTGCCTTTTTTGGAGACCTTCACAGACAGATGCACAGAGGATACAGGTAACTGTGCCCCTGCCTCATTGTGCAGTCCTACCAGCATCAACTGTTCATTCTTGGAATCTATTCCTTTTTTAAAAATTACTTTTTTTTCCCCCTCACCTTCTAGCTGTGTGTCTGACTGAAGCCAGTCTAAGACAGCAAATCTGCCAGAATGCTCTAGGAATTATGCAGCCATGGAGTGGAGTGGACAAGATTTGCAAATCAACATTGGGGGAAAAAACCCACAAAAACAAAAAACAAAAACAAACAAACAAACAAAAACAAAACAGAAGAAGAAAGGAAACAACCTGTTCTTCTCTCAGACCGGTGAGCCAGACACATTCAAACCACATTTGTGGGCTGACTAATGTCAGAGAAAGAGACAGGGTAGAAACACCATGGCAAGACTAGAAGAGGATGAGACTGTTCAGCCTCAGTGCAGATTTACATAAGCTTAAACTGCCTGGGAAGCTCAAGCTGCTTCATCTAGGCATGCCCTTTAGCTAAAATGAGCTCAACTGCTATGTCCTAGTGCTACAAAAATCATATTTCTGTGTATAATCTAATGCTTCATGAACTGACATATCCCTTTAGGAAACCACATCAGCCATCTACTTCTTCCTTCATTCCTTCATGTGGATGAAGATAAAACTTCTCCTCTGTAGCAGTGGCAAGAGAATTCATATTTAAAATATCCAAAGTTACTTGTTTCCCTATATTCCACATGTTTTATTGGGTACCACTTGCAGGGGAAGAAGGGAGAGGGGAAGAAAAGAAAGCTAAGGAAATAAAAACATATTTACTCAAATTACAGGAGGCAGACAAAATTTCTTCTGTTTCCTGAGAGGATCTGAAGCCATGTCTCCTCAACAATGACCTAGCTACAACACTGTACAATGTTCTAGAGAGGTTTGTTCAGTCTCTCCCACTGATTTTGTTCTGTCTTGCATGGACTATTTAAATATTCATTAAGCCAGTGAGAAGGAAAATTACTCAGTACTAAAGCACTTTCCTGAGCACTTTCCTGGAAGGTGACAAATCTTGGCTCAAATCCATGTTTTGATTCAGAGGAGAATTTTGAATGAAGGTCTCTCTTTTCTCAGGAATGTACTCAAACCAAGTTGTACTTACTCTTTTTTTTATTGTCTTAGAGAATATTTAGCCTCTATAAGGTGGCAGAGAGTCAGCAAAAGATGGTGTACACACAATAACATGGTAGTTAAGCCACCCTGGAGGTTGCAAATTTAAATCTTCAGAAGAGGAACTGATGTGAACATGAGATGAAGTGGATAAATTCCTCAGCTAGAGGGCATGCAACTACAGTGCAACTGGCCTTTCCTCCCTCACATCTTCAATTTTGCAGTTATACCTACTTATGGTGTTTTGAGCCTTATGTCAATGTTCTGCCCTACAGCAGAAGGCAACAAGTATTTTTCTGATGGCAGTTAAGCAAAAAAGAGGACAGGTTTTTACACTGTAGCTCAAGACTCCCAGACTTCACAAGAAATCTTAACTTGAATTTTATCTTACAGCATTAGGATTTCTGGGGAAATGAGTGGTAGAAGTAGTCCAAAGAAAAGGTGCCTTTTCGCTTCAAGGCCTATCAAGTGGAAAATGGTTAATAATCTACATTTATGTCAATCTATGGCAAATATTAATAAAGTACTGCTGTTAAAAACTGTCTGCCACCAGCAATTGTGATGGCAACACCAAAAATACCACTGTGGGACACATATGTTAGTCAGAGACTACGGAAGGATAAAAGAGATTACTTGCCATGGCTACCATATCCCTGAAAGCTAAAAGAAGACTTTTGAAAAAAGATACCAGTATTTCAGATCACAGAAGAAATGAGTTCCTCTGTTCTTCTTTCAATACCTTCCTTTAAGTAAAAGATAAAACTAGAAGCATATCTTGAACATGAATGTGTTATTTTAGATATTTACATTCTGAAACTTCAATTATTTTGTTTATCTAAGTTGCCACTAGTACAATTTTTTTATTGTTTTAGCTCTCCCAGATAATTCTGAATGAAAATTAAGATCCCTTAGAAACATAAAAAGAAAAAAAAAAAAACTAACACAAAGAGACAAAAAATATTACTCCTTGAAACACTATTTATCTGGAGAAATGGTAAGTCACATTTCATGGCATTCAGCCAGGTTACAGCACAAGACCTGAGAGTAAGAAGCTTTATGTTCTTCCTCTTGCCTCAGTGCATAGACTTGAAAGGCAAGAAGTCACCCGATGTGACCAGAAGACGCACTGCAGTCCTAGCCTGTCAGCAGAGAGAAAATGGAAAAGGGAGGTCAGTTGAAAACAGCAACATCACCAGGAGAGAGCTGCCCTGAGGGGACTCTGCCACTGCACAAACTCAGAGGCACCCAGACAGCACAGCCTTCCCGCTGGCCTGCCATTCCCATTGACCTCCCAGCCCCCACCCTCCAACATCAGAACCTATTCTGAGCCCTTCAAAACCCTGTAGGAGATCCTGACTTGAGGTTTCTGCTTAAGACTGAGTACTGACTGCTCCAGGGTCTTTACAATGAGAACCAACAGGAGGATGGAAAGCAATTAGACTGATTTCTGAATGTGTGTATTTGCTAAAGAAAACCTTTGCCGTTCACCAGTGTAGAAAGCTTTCTTTTCCTTGTTGTTTTTAATATGTGATGTTCATAACCTGGTGGTAGTTTCTAGGGCTTGTCTTGGCAAGAAAATAAAAAGATTTTTTGTATCATGCATTTTAAGATGTTTTTTGGTTTGTTCAAGAATGGCATCTCTGAATGTAAGAATTACTCTCACATATTCCATTGACGAAAAAGTATACTTAGGCCTCTCTTTAAATTGGCATTGTATTTACCGTATTATAAACATATGATAAAAAGATTCATTATTAAAAATATGTGATGATTCCCATCAGTTCCAAGTTCAGAAACAGCAGATCGTACGAAATCTTTCTTCAATCTAATGCACGTAAGCAATGGTATACACCCACAGACAGATTGATTCTATATTGTCCAGGCAATGAGTCCTAAGCCCCTGAAATGCAGACTTAACACGCTTGCACAGCATAGTTCCTTTCCCTACAGTAAGTGTAAGATCTATGCCTTAAATGGCTATGTTCACCCTCATGAGTTACTTACTCTTTTTTTTAATGCATAAAAAAATAATTTTGTCATCAGCAGACAGAGCCTGCAGAAAATGAGCATTACAGCATTTTCAGACTTTCTTGCTGACAGGAGCTCTCTGTTGAAACCTTCTGAACTCTGTTAATGAGTTGGAAAAGGATGCATTGCACTTCCATGACTCCAACGTTATACCAGTGAGGTTCCACTGTGGTTGATGCTTGCTGAAGGTTCAAAAGTGTCCAGCTGCCAGCTGGAACTCTGCTAAATGCACATCATCAGAGCAAAGTTTTACAAAAGTTGCCTTAAAACATGAATGTTTTGCAGTGAGCTCCAGACATAAATTAAATTCAAGGCAATTTTAAATAATTTATCTAAATAGAAAAATAACATCTAGTTTTAGAACTCCTCATCTTGCTTAGGAAAATAAGTTCAGGAGAAAAGGACACATTAAATTATAATTACTGCAACATGAACTGATTTCAATTAAATATAATCCCAGTATCTTCCTGGAACTATGTGAACTTTAGGTATTCTGTTCATAAAGTAAGCTGAATGTTAGTGAATTAATCTAGGCTGAGTACTACTTTAAAAAACAGCCCTCACAGCCACATGTACAGTGACAGCTCATGAAGATCCATGCTGAACGTATTCAAGGGCAGAATGTCATTTCTGAATTATAATGAAGTCATCTTAGAAGCTAGTCAACAGACAGAGAACTCACAAAAATAAGCTAATTTTGAGAAGCACCAGTGAAGCTTACCCAATTATTTTATTCTTTAGTTTATGCAGTTAATAGTTCTAAAGTTCTATGCCATCCACAGGTTTTTGAAGATACAGTCCATTATCTACACAAAATAGACTTCTGCAAACATCTAAACATTTTTCTCACAATTTATAAGTACAAATATAAACCATAATATCATATATTAATCTGTATGTATCCACACAATTAAAAATAGAGATTTGGCCTTAGTTTTGTCAAATCACTGATGACTAAATGGCATGTGGATATGTAGAGATGAATGGGATAGTATTGATCTATCTGTCTATCAGGTTTTTTAGTAACCAAAGCAAAAATGCTTTAAAAAAATACTTTAAAAACTCCAAATATGGACTTGACAACTTGGGGAGCACAGACAACAGAGGGAGGCTTGGGAGGCTTCATCAGTCAATAAGAACACTCCATGCCATTATGTCTATTCTCATGAGCCCAGGAAGAAGCAGTAGCCACAACAGCATCAGCTTCAAACTCCTCTGGCCATGGAGTGGTTACAACCACAGCTCCAGTAGTTCCAGCCTGAGTGTTTGTGGGGACAGATGGATCTGACCTGTGTAACATCTGAAGGTGTATCAAGAGCTGGTAAAGTGTGGACTCTGCAACTGATTCTTCCTTTATCCTTCAAAGGTCAAAAATACTCTCATCAGAACACAGAAAGGTTGAAGAGCTTCCATCTTGGTCATGGAGAGATAGAATCACAGAATAACAAAATAGTTTGGGTTGGAAGAGACCTTAAAGATCATCTAGCTTCAAGTCCCCTGCCATTGACAAGGACATCTTCAACTAGACCAGGTTGCTCAAAGCTTCATCCATCCTAGCCTTGAACACTTCCAGGGATGGGGCATCCACAACTTCTCTAGGCAATCTGTGTCAGTGCCTCACCACCCTCACAGTAAAGAACTTCATCCTATTATCTAATCTAAACTTAGACTCTTTCGGTTTCCTATTCGGTGTCCTATTGCTACATGCCCTTATAAAAGATCCCCCTCCAGCTTTCTTGTAACCCTCCTCAGGTACTGGAAGGCTGCTGTAATGTCTTCCCAGAGCTTTTGCTTCTCCAGGCTGAGCAGACCCAACTGTCTCAGACTGTCTTCATAGGAGATGTGTTTCAGCCCTGTAATCCTTTTCATGGCCCTCCTCTGGACTCTCTCCAGCAGGTCCATGCCCTTATGTTTGGGTTCCAGAGTTGAACACCGTGCTCCACCTGAGGTCTCACTATAGCAGAGTAAAGGGGCAGAGTGACCTTTCTCAGCCTTCTGGCCACTGTGCTTTTCATGCAGACCGTGATACAGCTGGTATCCCGGCCTGCGAGTGCGCATTGCCAGGTCATGTTGAGCTCATGTTGACACTTATTTCATATTAACCAGTTATAAACTTCATAAATAAATGCTTCTTCACATTTGTACTCTGATTTTTTGCTGTTGTTATAACTGAGTCACTAAAGCAAAGCTTGCCTGGCAGCTAATGTCAGCAGTAGTCATGGTAGCAGCGCACTTCCATTTACGAAGTAAGCCCAAGTCACAGTTCAAAGTACCAAGCAGAACAGTGTGGAGATTCTTGAATTACTATGTTTAGGCCTTGCCTGCTCTACAAGGGAAAAAAGCCCAACAGATATTTGGCTCCACTGTCAAGTAATATTGAGCTGTCTAAACCCTAAAATTGATTCTGAAATGGAAAATCTGCGGTTGCATTTTTTTTAATGTATCTATCAATGTCTGTAGTAGTTGCTAGATAGCTCCTGAGAGTATAAAAATAAAGGGTCTCAGAAAAATTAGACAACTTTTTCCATGGCTTCAGCTTCATCATCATAGTCTTCACGTTTTTCAATTTTTATATGCAGGCTTAGGAAACAAGTTGACATTATACTGGAATATGTAAAATATATGCAGTGTACAAACCCTTCTCTGATTAGCACTAATGACTCAACTTTCTCTAGTTAGGCATTGTTCTTCAAGGGAAGTGTGGACCAGCTGAGCAGAATCCTTAGGAGAGCCATGAAGAAGTCAGGAAATCATGATCTATAAAGAAAGACTGATGGGTCACTAAAATTAAAGCATACCAAAGAGGCAAGCAACATTGTTCAAATACATAAAAGGCTGCTGAAAGGAGAAATAAAATAATTGGCTGGTGGATAGTGCAAAAAGTAATTGGGTTGAATTAGCATGAAGAATTAAATTAAATACTAGCAAAAATATTCTCATGTTAAGAATAGTATAGGAATCAACCTGGGGAAGCTACTGAGTGGAGATTTTTGGTTGCTGCTTAAACAACCATCTGACAAGAATGACCAAGACCTAGTCACCCTCACCATGAAGCAGAAGAACCCACAGAGGTTCTCCTTGCTACTCCTGTGCTGATGCCCATAATGATTAGGGTGTTCCTCCACACAGCAAGTTTGAGAGGAAAGGCAACCTTAGCTGTCTTTTTGAAATTCAGATATAATTATTATGTGTATTTTACAGAATATTGTCTCTGCTGGAAGACAAAGCTTGAAAACAAAAGTGCATCTCCTCTGTATGGAAAAAGCTGTGTGATCATGATCAATGGGAAAGAACCATAACATTTCATCTGCTTATCTATTTTATATTTGAGAGTTTGTGATTCATAACTTTTAAATTTGAAAAGCTCACTTTTGACATCTAACAGTTAGATAACCACTGTAAGACTTCTTTTTTAAGATACAAGATATGTCTTTAAGTGAATTCGCCCAGCTCTTACTGCCTAAATTAAAGAAGGTGGTTTGTTTACTGTGTATCTGTCTCTCTCTTGGCAACACAGGAAGCGTCATCAACCAGACAACTATTTCTATAGGTTGCCACGATAATCCTTGAAGCAACTGAAGAGATCTTGAAAGGAACAAATAGCAATCCTGGTGTGAAAATGGCAACTACATCTCAATTCATATTACACTACTGATTAAATGGCACCAGTGTAAATGATCAAAACTATTTCATGGGTCATGCTGAGAGGGTACTACTTCTTCTATATATCCAGGTATCTTTACAATGTTTTACAACTGTCAGTTACAACTGTTTGAAGTAGGTTGTGATGTTGAGTCAGTACATTCAAATCAGCTGGACTGCTGAATGAGCAGCATCCAGAAAGCAGACATGAAAACCAATTTCTCCCTAAAACCAGTATATGATTGCTTCCTTAGCTCTGGGGATGGATTTGAAAGCCGAACCCTCCTGCTATGCCAACTCCATTGCCATCTGCAGTATGTGTTACTTCAATGTGCCTTCTGCTAAAAGAAAACATCCCATTTGAGCAAGGTTGACAAAGTCCCTAATATTGCTGTTGATATTTCACAACAAAATTAAACAAATGTACATTTGAATCCAAATATTACTTTAAACAAAATAAAAGCTGCAAAAGAAAAGCCCTTATGAATTATCTAGGATATCTTGGGCCCAATATCAGTAAAGAGGTTTCTAATTAGTCTCTATGAATAAGAAACATATATAAATATATATGATTTTATTATAGTGCTGCAATATTAGAAGCCTTACTTTATTAATAACCTTATTTTGAAGCAGAATACCTAATTTTAAAAAACAAATTGGTACAAGTTATGTGCTGTGATTTGAATATTATTAAATCAAATTTCATTGTGTGAGAACGAGCACACACACAATAATCAGTCTTTCATAAGTTAAAACTGATGTTATATACAATCTGTAATTAACATAATTGCTTTCCCTAGTGATAGAAAAATAAAATACATTTCTTAATTTTTCATACTGCTTTGGAAGGTTTTCATAAATGCTGTTTAAATAAAATTTAGTTTTGGTTTGAATGCTCTGGTATCTTTCATAACATGAGTTCTAATTTAATTCCAAAATCAAAACACAACACAGCAGGGAGCTGCAGCTGACAGGCAAATAGCAGTTCAGTGCCTGATAATATATTAATTAGCAACATTTTAAGTGTGCTCCTACCACTGAAGACAATGTTAAATGAAGGTCCTGCCCAACATAAAGTTAGCATGGATGAAAACAGATAATTTTCCTGTGTCAAAAGGGTCGGTGGAAGCAATTTGGCTGCTGTCAGCTCAAATGGCACTTCCAGTAATGTATATATCCTGAGGAAAGTATTTCTTTTTTTCATAAACTAAGCATATTCAAAACCTTACTGGACAAGAGATTAAACAACCAGTTCTTTTCAACCCTGCTTTAGCCTGGATGGGTAGACTGGATAACCTCCAGCGGTGCCTTCCTACCCCAGCCATACTGTCCTGCCACTCTGTGAACAGGCAGGCAAACCCAGAAAACAGAAAATAACTGCAATGTAGTAATGTGTGTGAACCTTTCCTTTTCCTGGAAAGTTCTCTTTCTATTGGAACAAGTTCATTATTTTGGTTAGCTAATCAGCAGTATCACCCCAAATCTCATATTTGCAGATAGACTAGCTGTCCCAGAGGCGACTAAATCACAAAGAACAAAACTTTACACATCAGAGACAATGCTGCATAACGCTATAAGAGGAATACGTATACCTGAACAAAATGAGAGTAACATTCTCATCCAGTTTTGTAACCTGAAAATCTGGCACCTATTACAGCCTAACCATTCAAGACTCCTCTGTGAAACAGGTGGGATGATAAAAAGGACCTTAGGAGACTGATGATTTGTTCAAACTGGGCACTTTGCTTTTAGATAGCAAAGTTATGGAAAAGGAACATCATTTAAAAAAATGAGAGAGAGACACTAGATAAACAATAGTCTAAAGTGAATATTAGAAATGTGGTGTTAGTTGAAGAGAAGCCAGTCAAATACATATCTTACAATATATTTTTATGTGTTCAAACCTCCACACAGATTTATCATCTGTCTCTATAACTATTCAGACTTGAATAGTCCTTCTTCAACAGGCATTTTTAAAATGAGACTAACTCACTTCTTTGAGGAGTGAACAGTAATAATTTCCCAAGACAATATTTCTGCAGTGTTGGATACGCATTTTCACACCCTCTTGTTGTTTGAATGCTTCTGTTTATGTTCAAATTTGATCGGAGCAACAACACAGCCTGCATGCTCTCAGGCAGACCAGAGCAGACATCAATGAGCATGTGCCAGTCACCAGGAAGGCTTTGGAGAGATCAAATAGGATTTGCTATGAGACTATCTCTCCAGTATATGCCACTCTATAACACTTCTCAAGGTACAGCACACTGTATCTTTCCTTGTGTGCTCAGTCATTTCTTCTGAACAGATCCAAACAGCTTTATGAAATGCATCACGTTCCCGATCTCTTTGTTCCTTCATCTAGCATTTCTTTTAAATGAATATGCCTTTCCTCCCTCTTCTTGTCATTCTTGCCAATTGTCAGGTGCTTCTGCTATTGCCAGCCTGAACAATATTACCCTTGGGATGAAAGAAAACCTATGAAACCTGAAGACCACCTGTGAGTAGAGACAGAAACACTACTAGGTCTGAACTGTGGGGAACGGGGAATAATTTATATGTATTTGGATATGATATTTCTGCAAATTAGTACCCTGTCGGAAAGCAGAGGATAAGTATCAAAATGAAAAATGCATTTCCTGTCTCCATCATTTCCACGTGCTGTTCACCATAACAGTGCTTCTAGCCCCAAAGGCTGCAGTTTGAGGAGAGTACTGATAAAAAGGAATGTAACACCTGTGACTGTGGTGCATGGGGGACCTCAAGGAGAGTATGCTAAAACCTCTGAAGCAATTTCCAACACTAAAGAAGATACAGAGGTGCCAGAGCTTCCACACACTTTTCCCCTAGACAAGGCTTGAGAAGTTTTAAGCATACTGGTTAGAGGTAATTATTTGGATTTCCAGTTCCTACCTCTGCATACCTTGAGTCCTACATTGATTTTAAGGGGAATCCTTAAGGATTATATTTCATATGTCAAGAGTGAAACCTGACCCTGCTGCACCACACTGACTAACAATTATGGAACACAACACAGTCAATGGACAAACAAATGAAATGTAAAAGAAAGATTGGTTTGGATGATAAAATGTAACATTCAAATAATGCTACAGGGAACTCTGTGGGTCATAGTCAAAATAAATCGAGAAAAGTCAACTTCACCTTTTTTTATATAATGCCCTGCAGATGCCTCACAGGAGGTATGGACAGCAAAGGCTCTGGTCCCTATTAGAAACCAATCCTAAATGCAGTCTTCTAGCTGGCACCTGGCAATTATTGAGCTACAGAATGTCAGCTGCAGCAGCTGGGCAGGAACTGGAGCACAAGACAATAAAGGATTAATGGTGAAGGAGGGTAGTTTGCTATCATCCACCACTGTAAGAGACACAGCCTTTTACTGATGGAAATCATCAAAACTGAACAAGATCTCCCTCAGACCCCAGGGTTTTTTTTCCAGAGGATGTGCAGACAAAGAATCTAGTTGCACACCCAGTTGGGCACCTAATACTCTATAAGTGAATTTCATGCACAATAAGTTTTGATTAGGATTTCAGCAGACGTGCACAGTGTAGTACCATTCAGAACAGATGCAACAAAAGAGAAAAGGGAGAAGGGACTGCTTAGAAAGGGCAAAGCCAATGCTGATTTTCTCCTGGCTCCTGCACAGTTTGTCTTGAATAGGAACCCCTCCAGGAAGGCTGTGAACTGACAATATCTCCCCAACAATGGGTGCTTTCAGGCATGGGAAAGAGAGTAAGGAAGGAGCGACAGAGTCAAACTAGAATTGTACTGTAGATTCACTGTGGCACAGTGAAAATTGTTCCAAAGAGAAAATCAAGAGGACATAAAATGGAAAGTCATTCTGTAGAGGATTTCTGAGCTTGCGAATCTTCTAACATCAGTTCTACTTCATTCACAAAATGAAACAAAGCACCATGGCAAAAATGACATTAAACATTATCAGAGTACAGTTCTTCCATGCACCATGAGCCAATGTCCATGACACATGGCACTCCTTCCCTCTGATGGGGAATGGATGCAATAAGACTGTCTCACAGAATGAAAGTTTCCTACCGCCCAGCAAATTCAGCACTGTCTCAGTGCAGCTCAGGTGGGCTCACCAGAGTTCGAACTGCTTCTCATTGCTGCATGGAAACACAGTTAACTGCTCATGCCACTGAAAACTTGTACCCATTACCTCCAGCTCAGAACTTCCATTTTCTCAGAAATGGCCACATTTTCCTTTGCTATAAAATTTTTGTCTTAATTTCTTACCAAATGAAAGTACAAAAATGAGGAAAATTGGGAAAACATTTTCCAGTTGAAGATGGCTTTAAAATGAATGTGTTGTTGAAAAGCCTTTTTTTGGTTTTTTTTTGTTTTGTTTTTTTTGGTTTTTTTGTTTTTGTTTTGTTTTAAATAAAACTCTTCAAGACAAAGCATTCCAACTAGTTTTGGTTCTAACCTGACCACCCTTCCAGGGATCTGTAAATATGCCTGGCCTGGACTGCACAATACTGACATCTACAATTTCTAATAGGTCAGCCAGGGATTTTTTTAAAGTTCATTTACATAATGTTTTTGCCACCACTTGTATTTTTGCATGCAAATAAGCAGAGCAAATACACTAATGAGCTCCAGTTCTGGATTATATGCTCAAAATATAACAAGCCTCATCCACAAATTTTCCATTCTGTATTTTTTTCATATAAACATTCAAACTACTTGCATACAGACCACAATTACTGAATGGCTTATAACAAAGTTGAAGTGTGTGAGTCTTACATTGTAAGAATATAATTAAAAGCAAAGTTAATAATAATTTGAAACTTCAAGTGAGGGAAAAATTGATATTATGAAGTTTGCATTGTAATTTGATTCCACTTCAGAGGGAATAATTGTAAAGTGCTATTTCTAAACAACACAGGAGTATTTAAAATATTGTTGATTATAAGTTGTGTGTATTTGTGATAGGCCACTCGACCTTGTAAAATAGTCATGTTTTAAGGATTTAAAATCTTTTTTGTCAAAATTGGTAATGTTACACATTTTAACAAGTTACATGTTTTGTCAGCCATTACTTTCTAAATGCATACAGTCTTATTTTAAAATATCATTCACTCTCAGTTGACATAACATTTCTCTCTACTTCATATTTGCCTGCCTGCTGTTCATTAACATTGTCAAAATACTAGGTATATTTAAATGATTTGGAGTTTTTAGTGTTTTGGAGGACATAGCAATATTTTGCTTCTACCTGGAGGCATTTGACATAGATGTGACTCTCAGCAGTTCCAAGCTGTCATATGGAGCATGCCCATGGTCAGGAACACAAAGCCACACGTCAATTAGCAAATTTAGAGAAAAGCTACCATAGCTAGCTACTTCATGTTCATACAAAGCACACTTTGGCAAACAACACAGATTAAAAAGATGAATTTGGAATGCCAAGGGGTGGACTTCTAGGTTACAATGGAAGTTGAAGGATTCAGCTAGGAAGGGTTGTTAACATCACTCAGGTTTTTAAGAAGAAAGATTCATTTCTCAAAATTAAGGCTCAGAAAAAACAGGTTTCATCTGCTTTAGCACAGAGGTCTCTTGTGGCCTTCTGGCTTGAGCACTTATAATGGAAATTTTGCATTGAGTCCTTGTTCCAAGCGTAGACCAGCCTACATGGGAATGGTTACAAAACTCTGGCTAACTTCCTGAAATACTAAACTCACAAAGTTTGTTTCAGAATTAAATGTAATATGGGACCAAGCCTATTCCTTATGGTGTTGAGCTTAATTGAGGATGTTCCCCAAATGTCATGCGGAGTCAGAGAAAATTGCTGATATTAAAATTATTCTAAAGCAAGGTTGGGGGGAAGGAAGGTAGAAAGACAGCAGGTCTTTTGTGAAATTCGGATCTCATTGTCAAAACTTCGGTGGGTGCCACTATGCAGGATAGTGCACAATGCACATTATTTTCATTTTTATTTTCATAATCTTTATACTCTTTGATGATATTTAAGGCAGTTGAGCTTTAATGTTATGAATATTTCTCAGAAAATAACATCATAATATTTAATTTACAGTTTTAGGGGTAGACATACTAGTCTGCTAGTTACAAAAAGTGATACAATAGTTCTGCCTTTTTTGTAAAATATTAATTTCTAAGAATGCTTAAACACGGAAACCAACAAGTGAGAAAAAAAGGATGGCTAACAAGCTGATAAGCACTTTTGAGCAATGAATTACTTTTGAGAAATGAATATTTTTGAAGTGTTTCAATGCATTAAAAAATCTATTTGCAAACATGAATAACCAAAACTCAAATATGTTCTTCAATAGAAATAATTTGACTTCTCACAGTAACCATTTCAACACATAATAGGCAATTACACTTTTAACATCAGTTTTTCTCGTGAAGTGTGTTGCTAATCAAGTTTTTTTTCTGTTGAGCATGGTGAGCATAAGGTTATAACACTCCTTTCATGTGTCCTGAGAATGGGACCTTGCCTGATTTTCATAACTGGGATATATTTTGAAAAAATTCAAAGGACTTTGTCTCTCTTGTTCTTTTTTCAAATAATGTCCTTCAAAAGCAATCTTAGGAACTTCTTTGGTACTATATGCAAAGGTAATATTCAGCATCATTAAAGATACTAAAACACACTTCTAAATTCAAGACATGATTTGGAAAAATATAAGGAAAAGTTACATTTTAACAACTTCTGAGTTAGTTGAATCACAATGACAAAAGGCATCTAAATATCAATATACACTCAATTTTATCTAGTAATAATATGATGTGACAATGAAGACTATGCTAGACAACTTGCTAATAAAATTCAAAATATGGCTTGAACAAATATTGAAAAAATTGTTGTTTCATTAGAACCCATTTCAGCCTCCTTGGTCAAAATATGACAGTATTCTTACAACACCATTATTTTCTTACTTGTGAGATTTCTGCTTTGTGTTTTGACTAGCCCACCATAGCCAAATATACCAAAAAAGGCAAAAGTATTCAAACTTAAAACAAGGTGTTTATTTGGTTTCATTAAGCATAAAAAACAAGTTATATTTACTTAAATTTTTTGAAAGCTTGTGTGTTGTATCTCACCAAAATAACTTCTTGTTACAGAGAAATTTCTAAAATACTTACCAATAACATGTGAACCCTCAGTGTTCCTCTTGCCTTTAGTCCATGTTTATATGTTTGGGTTTTATATCAGAAAAATATAAGAAATATTCTGAGAACCCATACTTAATGAAAGAAAGATTAGAAGTAATTTTCTTCCATTTTAAATTAAAGTTTTGGGGTAGGGCAGGGGGTTGGAAGTAGATGATTTTTAAGTTCCCTTTCAACCAAAGAATTCTATGGTTCTATGAATATAAAAGCAGAGCCAAATAATTTTACTGAATTTTTCTGGTGGTTGTTGGATTTTACATGTCAGTAAATGTCCATTAAAATACCTTTAAAATACAGTGAAAAACATTTGTGTAGAGGGTTGGAGAGATAATTACACACTTTAAACACAAATTGCCAGCATAGTGGCAATTGTTTTCCTTCGCAGGTTTCCAATCAGTGATGGTGAGAGCATATATTTTCCAAATAATGGTATGTTACTGGGGGTTTTCATTGTTAATGCAAGGCATGGGGACATTGCTGGGAACTTTCTTGTCCCCAGTTAATATCCTAAGGTTCTTAATAATAATCTATGGCAATCCTTTCAAAATACGTATATATTTTTGTATATTGAGGGTGGAGGTTTGATGCCAAAGGACAAAGGGTTCTCCCTGGCATTTGCATTAAAAATGAATTCACAGTTTCTTCTAATTATACATTTTGTCAAAAGCTCCAGTTCCAGTCGTTAAAACCTGGCTTCATTTTCACATTGATGTCCCTCATCTCTGTTGTTGAATACAGCTTTCTTATTCACAAATGTAAATTCCAAAGTAGGGTGTTCTTATCTGCACAAGAGAAATTAACATTCAGCACAGTTTTCCAGGTTTTTTTGGAAGTTAGCAAGATCCCTACTGAGTTGTGTAGGCTAAAGTGGCATATTTAGCCAATCAAATGGAAATATAAAAGGCCAAACACACCAGCACACTCTGGTTCTTTCTGGAACAAGAGATTAGCATTATATGCAACACATATTTGTGAATGCCCAAAGTATATTTAGAAGAAAAATTTTTTGTCTTGTATTTTAAAATTGAGTTGTATTCTGTGTCCTTAAAAGTATGCCACGACTGAATTTGTCAGGTGAGTTTCTTAGAATACGGAGGTACACCTGAGTAGAGGGGGTGAAGGACACAGTTCAGTTGTGCAAAATGTTGTCTTCTGAGATTTTACTTAGGATTCTAAGACACCAAGAAAGCTGGTGCAACTCAACGTCCTTGGAACATTTTCATGTGTCTGGAGTTGCAGGTACAAGAGTCTGGACAGTTAGATTCAGGCAATGGACTTTGGCCCAAGATGTCCCAGGAGTTTAGGCTAGGGTCCATGAAAAGATCATTTTGAAGTCAAGAGTTGGTTTTCAAAAAACACATTAAATACCCCATTGTCATGCTAGTGGATCCACATTCACAGTATCCCTTTCCTGTAGTGCATAGGCTTATGCAAAAGTTAAAGATGCTCTCAAAACTTCCCTCCTGCTTCTGGCCACAGTGCCCCTGCATCTTGCAGCAAGAGGCAGCGAGTTAAACACAGCAGTTGAACAAGCCATGGGTACCAGGTGCTGGCAAGTCAGGGGCACCAGCAGCACAGACAGGCTGGGAGCAGCATGGACAGCCAGACAACTGACAAGCCTGAGTTTGCTCCAGTCCAACTGTAAAATTGCTGGACTAAAATGAAACCATAGGCATACATAAAAAGTGGTACATAGAAATACAAATGTATAGTCACAATAAAGTCACAAGTTCTAGCTCCAGAAAGATTTTGATTCATGACAGAAACTAGCACAGCAGTAGGACTAAGGAAAATTCATTTTCAATATATAAAAAAGTTATGATTTCTGAAGCAACTAGATGTAAACCAAAAACTGAATAGTAACTTGAAAGGAGTGACTAAAGAAATTGCCAGTAAATAAAACTGAACTGAGATTTCAGAAGTGCTGAAGTGCTGGCACAACTCCTTCCTTGCCTGTCCTTCTGAAGAGTTTATAGCCATCCATTGCAGCATTTCTGTTTTGTGAGTCATCCCACTGTGTTTCCAAGATGGTAAATACATCATAGTTTTCCTGCTATGCAATGACTTCCCACTCCTCCTGTGTGTTGCCCATGCCCTGTGCATTGGCATAGATGCATTTCAGCTGGATGACTGATCCTACCATATTTTTGGGTGGAGAAGCCCTGATTCCTCAGTGACCATTCTCAGGTGCATTCCTGGTCTCTAACCCTTAAATAACCCTTGTGTCTTTGCTGCTACATGGATCTCCATCCCCCACCTCCACTGAGACAGCAGAGCGAGGCACCTTCACTAGCACACTGTCCCTCAAACACTGGGGTGCCACCCCCATGCTTATTTCCAGAGAGACTGGTTTTATCTCCTTCCCCTTAAAATCTAGTTTAAAGCTCTCTCAATGAGCCTGATGACTCCTGTGCCTTTTTCCCATTTAAGACAGAGAGGATTCACTGAGAATTACCATGTTGCATCCTTTGCTCCTTTCCCCACCTTTTCCCCCTATCTTCTCTTCTTTCACTTCTATCCAACATCTTTGTTTTTTCCTTCTACTTACTCCTGCCCTACCTAACATAATTACAGTCTTCATTCTAAAAATAATCTGGCATTAACATAGTTAATGTTTGCTGCAGTGGCAGATCTAATTTTTATAACTCACAGAATCCTCAAAAGAAAACATCTTAATAAGTCTGTGTATTATTTCAGTATGTGCACACCCATAAGTCAACAGAGGTTTAAAAGAGCTGTATTGTAAAAAAGATCAGCATATCTCATTCATAATCAAAGTAACAGTAACAAGACAAGAACATCACAGAAAATGGAAAAATTGCCTATTACCATGCAAAGGACAGTGTTATTTTCCCATGTGTGTGCCTTTCTGTGCTCAGCCTAGACTGAGCTATGCCCATCTCTGTGAGTTTGGGATGACCAGCAAGATCCCAGGGGTTTTTTACCATACAAAAGCAAATGTTCCAGAATTAGGTAGCACATTCAAGTGCTATTTCAAATGTACATGCCTATGGAGTTATGCTAAGTACTGTAACAAGTCTGTACCCGGTTTGCAATAACTCCTGTTGCATAATGCCACTACAGCAAGTCACTACTGAGACAAACAAAAAAAAAAAAAAAAAGGTGTTGGAGATGGTTGGGATGGGCCCTCTCTCCATCTGCAAGAAACTCTGGTTTTGACTCAGTTTCTTTTATGATGATCCAACGAGATGATGCAGAAACAATGAATTTCTGCCCCCAAATCTTGCTTCCTGTGAATATGGGTTTGATGAGACAATATAAAATCAGTTATGCTTAGGTCACATTTGGAAATTTTTCTTCCCAATTTTAAACAAAAATAAACATTTCTGCAAAACGTGAATGTGGCATGTGGATCACAAAACAAATAAACAACAAAAACAACCCTAAAGTGGGAGATGCACCTGATGCTATCCAATGGAAAGATTTTTGTTAAAAAATCAGCTTTCTATGGAACAGATTCCTTGGAAGTCGATGTCTTCATGGGACTATGAAGAGAAAAAAGAGCCTCTTGTTTCCAGCTAGTCACCTCATAACAATAGAGATGAGGGCAGCTAATCTTCACTGTTTTCTAAAAGCCCTCTGGGCTGTTGAAATGATTTGGCAGCTTCTGTGCAGTTCATCATGCCCACATTATGAATATTCACAATGTGCTCTCACTGGATCACTCACCCCTTTACTGAAGGATAGTTTTGCAGATGTATATTCCCTCTGTCTCATTGAGCTAATCTGTAAATAATGGTGGATTGTGCACTGGAAGTCTGCGCCGGCACTAGTTATATGATTATTGTTTTGTGGCCTGTCATTCCCTCGGTGATTAACCATTCATTGCAGAAGTGGCACAAGCAGGCGCTTAAGGAGATCCCCTTGTGGTTCCTTGGACTAGCTAAAGACAGATAATGGGCAGACAGGAGAAAGTGGAACATGAGATACTTCTGTATCCATCACATCTGTGATTTTCAACTGGGTGTTCTTCTCTATGAGAAACACAGAGATGTGAAAACCAGGCTTTTCCCTTTTCTTTTGATCTGAAGTAATGGTAAATATTGAACAGTGAGTGTTTGTTCTTGGTTGAAGTTTTATTAATAAACTCCAGCACATGGTATGACAATACAGTTAATAACTGTAGTCTTCCGAGAAAATGTCAGAACAGGCTTTTCTCCCCATGATATTTTTGTGCTGTGACTGCACATTACTCAAAGAGCTCACCCCTAGCTAAAAGAGGGGACAGAGCTCATAATTAGCAGGCACAGTGCTTGGACTTACGCTCAGAAGTAATGAAACTATTTATAATGGTAGGAACATGCAATCAAGAATTATGTGTAACATAATTCTTCTAGAAATTAGAACACAAGAAGGGAGGAAAAGGGTAAGCATAAGGCTGGAAAAAGCCACATCTAAACAAATAGGGATGCTAAAGGTCATTCTGAGTATGACATTTGGCTGAAGTCAAAACAAAGGGCTACTTGAGTGGCAGTAGTTGTCACAGAACTTTTAGTCTATATAAAAGGCTTTTCAAATTTATTCATACTGTTTAAACAGGTCAGCTTTACTCTTTCTAATACATCAATAATGCTTTGAAGGCAGTTGTTATTTTACAGACAGCATCGAAGCCCTACAAAGACCTTTCCCATAACCGAGCTTATATATGAACAAATGTGGTAAAGGTGTCAAATCTCAGTTTCAAATGAAGTCTGGCATCCTATTGTCAATATTTTCCTAGAGGAAACTTGGGCTTTTGAAGGACAAATGATTATTGATACAAGATTTATAGGAAATCATATTAGGCAAGTCAATCCAATATCAGGAGAAGGTAAAATCTGGATGCTATCTACTACAGAAGAAAGGTATGGATCTCCTGTAGGATTAATAGAATCTGTCAGTTTCATATTGGTCTCTCAGATATCACACATCCTCTAAAATATCACTGGATGTCACATTTTAGGCACTCACATTTCTTGATCACACTCATGTCTTTTCACATTGGCCCTCTATTCTTTAAAATCCATTTCAAAGCAAAACTTTTTACTCCCAAGGTTCCCTCTGCATTGGTAGGGTTTTCCACTACACCATAGAACAAAACACACATGAAGTAAAACAAAAAAAAAGGAAGTTATCGCAGTCTCAGAAACTGTTCTCTCACGGATGTTGCACAAAAAATGCTCAGCTTAAGCTGTATGACTCTGATCTGAAGAAGCAGAGAGATCAGTTCATCAAATACAGTACTGCATGTAGTTTTAAAAATTAAACTTAATAAAAACAACCATAAACTTTGGCAGTAAAAAATTTCCAAAATGGGATACAGACAGAATTTGCTTGCTTTATGGCAGTAACACAAAAAAGCTCTGACTCACAACTGAACCCTTCTGTGATATCAGCAAGTCACAGTCCAGACAGGTATCAAAAAAAATATCATCTATTTGAGATATGACAATTCAAGCCCTTCAATGAAGCCCTTAAACATCCATTTAATTACAGTCCCATTGATTTCAAGATCCTCTGTGTTAAGCATTTGTTAGCACTTTACTGATTCATTAGATGATAAAGTCATTTCAGTCAATACAAATGTTTTAGGGAGCAATTGCATCTGTTTAGGCTGACAGAAGCAAAAGAAGAAATATAACTAGAGGTAATGATATAAAATAAAGCTAGACACACTGAAATAAGAAATAGTACACATTTTTAAATTGATGGTCATTATGTACTGGCAGAATATCTGACTTTTCCCTTTTTAAGTCATCATGTCAAGACAAAAGATTAAATTCTATTTAATTTTATTTCATCTATAATGTTGCTCACAGTCTCATAAATCCTTCTGGAATTAAAACCTGTACATTATGTCCCTTAATTCAAAATCCATGGTTTAGTTCTGAGTTATTTGGAATAAAGTCTCTTTTTTAAATACCATATTTCATTAAAATTTTATTGATAAATATTGCATATTTCTATTTTTAAAATGACATCATTATATTAAGGATTACATTTAGTACTCTGCACTCACAAAGGTGGAGGCGTATGAACTATTCAGCAAGTATATGGAATCAACAGAACTGCAATCATTTGAAACACTAACTGTACAGTTCTGCCTACAAGTGGTAAAATGGTGAACTTTCAAGTAATGCATTTTGTCTACTCCTTAGTTTGGAACAAACTAGTATTTTGCAAAAGTATTTTCATTCTAGATTATTTGGTTTTCAATGTGTCTCATGCACTGTTAATACTTTAGCTATGACTGCAAGTGATTCTAAGATTCTAATACTAAACTGGTTTGCACTATCTTCAGCAGAAGAATCTTACTATCAGTAGAAGTAACATCTTGGAAAGATTGTATAGAATATTAAATTTCAAAGGCATTTGTGGGAATGGAAGTCCTCATTCTGCTTTATATTGGTGGTAGGCTGCCTCTCATGACTTTAGAGTTTAACATTAGGAAACTATTCAATCCCTTTCACTGCATCATAAGTTGTCAAATTCTTCTTTTTTTTTATCCACCACTCCAGCATTACCCCAGAGGTACCTTTTTCTTTAGCTCTGTTCCCAAAACTTGCTTTCATTTAAAAAGAGCAGAAGCATATGAACAAAGAGAAAGGCATAGTAGTAGCTACCTCCATAACCTGTATATGTAAAGAATGAGATGTACACAGCCAGTTTTAATCAGATGTCAGCCTTATTTCTATCAATATTTGCCTAATATTCTTCCTGTGCACCTACCCCACACTACGTATTGTTTACTGACGACACAATATGAAATTAACTACCTTAATAGCAACAAATTATGTAAGTTCAAACAATGAGAGGGAGAGGATGCAAAGATCTAAGATGCTGCAAGTTTACCAGTTGCGTTGGTTCTTATGCAGTGGTAAAATATGTTCAACTCTACCAAAACAGATAACACCTCTAGGATAAAAGCATGTCTTAATACACCAGAATGGAAAAAGTGATGGAGCAATGGGAAAAGGGATGAAGTGTTCAGAGAAGGAAAGTAACAAACAAACAATTAAATTGGCAAAATTGGGGGGTGGGGGGGGGGAGAAGAAAAGCAAATGTTAAATGCTACAACGTAATTCGAAACTTTTAAAGTTAAATACATTACATCAGGACAAAGTTAAGATTCATTACAAAAATGGTTTTGATTTATGTCTGAAGATATATTGCAGAGTATTATAATAATAGCTACACTGTCTTTAGCTAGTGCTTTAAGGATTCTTATACTTTTATTTAAGTATCTCAAGACATATGGATTTGATAAAGAGCAATGAGCTCGGTAATTGCTCTGGCTCTAGGATGCCTGAAAGATTTGTTTACTCAGTGATGTACTTTCAAAAGTCTTATTAGTAGAGGACATATTCTGCATTGCCCTCTCCCAAGGGTTCCCAAGTCTAGGGAACTGAGCAGCTCAAAGAGGCGCAGCGTCTGAGACTTCTCAGTGTTATTTTCACCTACAAATTAATTTGCATTCTTTAACTCCTGTTTTCTTAAGCAGAGGAAAAAGAAAAACTTTCATCTTTTCCATTTAAAGCTAAAACATTAATAACAAAAAGTACATTTTCCCCATCGTTAACTTTTACTATTTTTGGTATATTTATTTAAACAAAAAAATCTTGTTCACGCAGGTCAGCAGAAGTGGCCGGGACAGAAAATCAATAGGGGAAAAGAGCAATGCTTTGGCAAACGGAATAAAGAGATTGCTAAATATTTTTGCTGTCACTTGCCTTGCTTGTTACTTTCCTACATCCAGGATAAAAACTGAAAATTAAATTCTAGGCATCAATTCCCATCTTATTTTCTCAAAAACATTTTTACATATTTATCACCTAGTAAATAATGGAAAACTAAAGAAAACAAACAAAAACATCTCCTCCCTTTATTATTTTTTTTTCTGTGGAATTGTGGAAGATTATTACTGAAAATTCTGAACAATTCTGGCTACTGTATTTCATAGAAATATATGTCCAGGCACCTACAGTGGAATAGTGCAGCTAGCAGAACTGATAATTTTAAATCTAACTCTTGAAATTGTTCAGCATTTTTCTTTCCCCCTTTCAGAACACAATGTAAAGAAAATATGTAGCAAATACCTCAGAACTTTTTCTCTTTTTTTCTTCTTTTTTTTTTTTAAATACATTTACATCTGCATTGCACTGGGCTGAATGAATCCCTTTCAAATAAACATTTAAAGCTGTCATAGGACAGGGCCTGCCCTAGACAGACACAATGTAAGTGGCTGCCTCTGGGAACAGACTGCTTCGAGAAATATTTTTCCTCATTACCCGGGTGCTGCCTCACCAGGTTCTACCTCACCACTGCCCTTTCGCAGTTTCCCTAAGCCATGCTATCAACACACAATTTGATTTTGCTGCCATTCATGATGAGGAAAAAAAACCTTTTCTTCATCAGCCTTGGAGTGACAGAATTTAATTTTTCTCATGAGAAAATTTGGGTCAGGTTTGCCTTACCATGCCTGTTTGCAAGCAGCAGCAAATAAGTTCCCAGCACATATTTACAGCTGCAAAAACTCCTTGTGGATTCATTCTGACTCCAATTATCAGCCTGGCTTAAAGTCCAGTAAAAACAGGACCCATGAGTTCTTGCACAGAGTTTTATCGAGAGAGAAAACTAAACACTGTGCCAAACAATAGTATAGAATAATTGATACAAGAGAGATCGCACCCTTTATTTACATGTCAATTGACTTTTGAGGAGGAAAATGAGGGCTTACATCTCCAGAGATTAAGGTCCAGATCAAAATCACTCAGTACTTTTCATGAACGTCACGTTATTATTTAAGATTTTATTTTTTCATTAGTTGTTTGCAATTCAAATTTGAATATGAATACACTTAATTTTATGTTCTTATATTTTCCCTAGATCACCGAAGAGGATCGCCTTCAAATTACTACTGCTATATAAATGCTTTTAAATATATTTTATAACCTCATCATTTTTTCCTAGATTTGATCATATTCAAAATTATTCAGGACTAATATAACTGTAACACTTTGCAGCATATCCATTAACTGATTCTTGAACATCTGGCAATCTGGCAATAAAATTACTAGAAGCAAACAGGATTTGTTAGTTAGACTCCTCAGACATTAGCATTCAAACAAAAGTTAAATCCGATAAATGCAAATTGAAAAGCCTGCTGGCACTTTGAAACCAAAATGATCTTCTAACACAAAGTTGGGTTTAGTGCCTGAAACTACCTTTTTATTTCTGAGCTCGTTCATGAGCTTTGAGGATTTTTACCATAACATTTATTGGTTTTAAAATTCTACCTTTGTTCAACACGAAAGATCTAAAGAAGCCACCAATGAAAAACTGATTACTATCCACATATACAAGGAATCAGAGGACATTGATTATAATCATAGCAATTCTAAGCACAGTTTAAAGCATGAATTAAAAAAAGCTTTCGCTTAAACAATTATATTAAATATTGTATTTACTTCTAATTGCAAATATGTTAATAAAATTATGTGATTATGTGGTATAAATTTATTCAAATCCTTAGCTTTTGAACAGTCTAATGCTTAGAAATTATGAACAACTTAATTATAGACAGGTGATCAATTTATTATGTCGAGTTCCATTTGAAACTGAAATTGGAATTGCATTCTTACCCTGAAAAGCATTTTGATCAGAACAGATTCTACACCTAAAGCAGGTTTACTAACTAGGAGTGTATTCCCAATATTTAAGAAATGTAACTGAATTATTCTCATTTATTTGCAATTCCAGATTTTAATGCAACTAGATCCTACCTCTCTTACCTCAATTCATTCATATATTTGGAAGTTTCTGCTTTTCCAAGTCAGTTTGAATTGTGATGTTCTCAGTGACTGCAGCTTAATGCAATGCAGGCCCTCTGCAACCTCCACACCCAAACTCTTTCGCCTAAAGATGAAGTAATCTGGAATTAGACTTGAACCAGAAGAGTGTCCAGCATGGATACAGTGTGGATGAACAGGTTCCTTCTGCCACAAACATGAAATAAAGAGCTTAGGCTTTTATCATGGACACCTGATAATCATGGACAGGTCATCTGCAACGCAGACTCATTCTGCCACAAACATCACAGCCTGGCTCTCTGCAGACCCCAGCTCGGTGCAGAACACAGCGATCTTGTTTACACTGCCAGCTGTGGTTGATAAGCAGTATTGCCATGTTTGCCCAGAGCAGATCCCATGCCAATAAACCTTGAAGACCGATGCTGGCTCTGTGCTATAGCATGGAATGGCATTTGTCTTCATGCTGCCCCCAGATCTGCTGGAGAAAACTGAACACAGGGAGGCCAATAAGCATTTCTGCAGAATCGGCTTCCATTCTGCAAGGCCAGCACTGACTTGAAACCAGAGCACCAGGTACCTCCAGACGGCTCTGGGCAGAGCTGTGGGACTCAGTCTGTGCCACACACCCACAGTGCTCCAGCTTCCTGTGGGGTGTATTTGCTCAAATGCAATGCCAAGCTTATGATGGCTCCTTGTGCTTGTCTGGAATGTGATGCAGAGGCACCCGAGTGACTTTTCAGGGGCAGCTAGAAGGGCAGTGCAGTAACACAGCCCACATGGCAGCACTACAGTAACTCATCTTCCCGTTACCCAGGGAATCCTAGCTCCCACAGAAGTGCAGAGATGACTACTGCAGGAACAACACGTGTCTAATAAGTGTTTCGTGACTGAACTATCTAACTTCTTGTTATTTATGTGACAGAATCTGTAGGCTGGGAGAGACCTATGGATGGAGATCACCCAGTGCAACTCCCTGCTTAAAACAAGTCCAGCCCAAAACTGAACCCTGAGCAAACCATGCGGTTGGATCTACTTTCAAGGCATCCAATGCACTGGTATTTCAGTTATCTTCCATTAAATACGTATAAATAGAATATTTGTTATTTCAAGATCCAGTCTTCTTTGTGATTCAAAACACTCCTGTTCTATATAAATCTAAACAGAAACTTACTCTAAACTCACTGAGTCATCACTGCACTGCCAGTGAGCTCTGTTAGAATCCTTCATCTGAAATTCATTTATGGAGCAATATGCATTCATGATAAGAACAAGACTTCAAACCCTTGCAGATCCACACAGGTTGCTGTGATGTCCATGTACAGGCAGACACTGGCCTACACAACTTCACGTGCAGTGCTGCACACCAGTTAACATACAATGTACAGCTGGCAGTGTCTATGAGACAACACAAATACATTTTAGAGGAGAATAAGGTAAGAAATCTAGTAGTACTTAAACACAACACTGAAAGCAGTTAGTCTGCACAAAAATAACAACACAAAACATTAACTTGACAAAAGACTGAGTGAATGGTTTAGTTGTTTGTTCTTTTTTTGAAGTATTGCTTCCTACCAATATCAGAACAATCAATGCAAGAGCCTCTAAAATGCATATGTGTATATGGTTCTGAATTTCTGGATGGCACAAGCACATATACAAAATGTCTAATGGCCTCTGTCTTGCATGAAACATATTCTTTTAGTTATTCATCCTAGACCAAACATGTTTTAGAAATCTCAATGCATTTTAGAAGAACAACTCTAAACACAATTTTAGAACACTCTGCAGTTTCAGAAAGGCTATGGTATTCTGTACAAATCTGTCAATCAATACAAAGAATACACTGTTCAACGCACATTAAAAAGCACACTACCTCTTCCTCTAGAAATTAAATGTTTGTGAGCTAGCAAAGAATAGCACTACTTTAGCTCAGATTTATTTGTAATAGAGATGTCATTTCAGTTCGCTTGTTCACTTTGTCCATTGAAATAGCTGCCAATGCTTCTGAAAATCATACTTTGTCAGCTGATACCAAGAGCACAAAAACTTTGCAGCAATCTGCTGAAAGTTATCTTGTCAGTTGAATAAGGAGCAATTTCACTTCAAGCCCAAATTGAACCAAAGAAATCAAGAATAATTTTCTCAGATGTCCCATGTCTTTGAAGCCTCATTTCTTCCTCACAGCAGATCCATTTCCATGGGTTGAAAGTATTGCTGGGTCCTTGCTTTGTTTTACATAGTTGCTTCCATATGTGAACAATTTCAGGGACTGGGAGGGAATACCACCTATTCTAGTCTGAGCCCAGTTACAAGAACAGGCTGATCACCCATTTGATAGTACCCACAGCAGTGCTGCACCTGCTGTGGCCTGAGGGATCACCGCGGTGTTAGGTGCCTCAGCAGGTGGGTGGCTGCATGCAGCAGCCTTGCAAGCTGCCTGCAGGCACTTCAGCATTTCTCTTGGTCCCACCATCTAAGAACAGCATAGGCATACCCAGAGAGGCCTTTGAAAATGTGTATGTTAATCTCCCATCTTTGTAATGTGCTTGTAAGATAGGAGGGTTTAACCCTTGATCTCATTCCTGCATTCTGAGTATTCCACACACGGTAGAGCAGTTTATTCCAAGTACCATCTGGCATAGCTGCTTGCTTAGCTTAACAGAGCTTCATGTGTGGGCTTGAAGGTTCCCAGGTTCAAGCACCAAAATGTTTTGAGTCAGAGTATTTTTAACTCTGTTTTAGTTTGGGTCTGTCCAAGGACAGAGGAGAGACATTACTTACAACTGTGAATCAGACTTTTGCCTAAAATATAGGATGACAAACATGAAGGTTTTTCACTTGAGCACCCCAGCAGAAGACATAGAGATGAAAGCACTACACTACTTACTCTACTTTGTGCTGCAAAGGGGTGGCACAATGCTCACTTGACTGCTGCACATTGTAACCCTCACTGAATAGAAAATGGAGATGTGCAGTGCAGCTGCAAAGCAGACACTGTAATATTTCTTAGTGCCAGACTGTAATTGAGTCAGGGCAATGGAAGAAACAAAAACTCAGTTAACACTCTGTCTTTCCCCACCTGTAAATCAGCAGCTGGTTTTGCCAGTAAATTACTCAAGTATATGCATACTAAAGTGTCCAGAAAGAGTGTGTGAAAGAGAATATAGATATAGCACATGGTACGAAACACCATACAAAAGTAGAAATAAGCCAACAGAAAAAGACGGACATTCTTTGTATTATATTAGCTAAAAGCTAAGTCAGGTGCTGTTTAATCAGTCAGCAAGCAATCCAACTTAACCCCTTTTCAGTGGGTAACATACTAAAGATGAGAGACTTTTAACGCTGCAGTTACGTTCTGCACAATATCTGAAACATGAATTGATTCTTATCTGGTTTAGATGTATTACACTCAGGTCATAGTGAACAAATTAAAAACTTTGGGCAAGAAAATTGGTTCTCATTCTGATATTGGTTTAGTGACTTCCTCAAATATACCATCCCAATGAGGCCAAACTCCATATACACTTTGTTCTTCACCCTTCAGAACAGAAATTCATACACACAGGCCCACCTAAGGGTCATGGTCACACAGAGAGACATAAAATGGATTTAGTTCCTTTCCTATTCTCAGTTACTGATGCCTCTCTCAGATATAATACCTGAGACTTATCATGCTTGTTTTGACATCTTTTGTACCAGTACCTTTCCTTTTAACAGTGATGCTAACTAAGATTAGGTTAGTACGGACAACATGCTTATATTTCTTACCCGTAGGTGCATCTCCAGTTCCTAGTGAAGAAGTTCCTAGCATCCTTAGGTAGATTACTGAAAAAAAGTTGAAAAGTAAAAAGGCCTCCAGAAGAACCTCTGCATCTTAAATCAGCATCTAAAATTAATTTCCAAAATGTTGACTAGCAAAGCCTGAGAACACAGAGCTTTAGGCTAATTAAGCTATTTTATTTGGTTACTGTTGTCTTTGATTACTTTCCATATATATTAAAAAATCAAATATGAAAAAATAATTCCTTTTGTTTTTTCAGAACAATGAGACACCAACAATTTGCAACAAAAGTAAGAGAATATCCATGAGCAATTAATCTAAATGAAGTCCTTCCCCTGTAAATGTTAAAGGTTTGACTAATTAAAATTTTCAACAGAAAGACTTGATAAAAAAAAAGTTGTCGGTGTACTTTATACCTTTTTGCAAGCATCCCTAATCTTGATGCTTCCAAATAAGATGTCACCAACCTACTAGTCCATAGTGCAGTTCAAAAGAAGAAAAAAATAACAATGAATTCCAAATTGATATATATCATAGATTATTATTAGTATGCATATTTATATATTGTAATTACAGTTTTAAGCATACTAAAAACTTTACTGAAAAAACTATTCTAGTATGTTCTTTCAGTGAGGGCTATCTTATATTCTTTAGTGAATAATGAATCCACACATGTGGATACCATAATAGGAAGTAACAGGCTCTATGTTCGCTGCTTACACTGCAACGTGGTAAGCTATTTAGCTTGGACTTTAGAGATATTGTGAGAGTGTACAGAGACCTCTGCCCCTGAATACAGTGTCAGCATGCTGGGTTTATAGTGCTATACTCACAAAGACAGCATAAATCAATCCAGGCCAAAAAAAAAAAAAAACCTGGAAACCTAAATCAGAGGGTGGGGCTGGCTGGGAAGAAGCAGTATTATCTACACATGCTGATGTGGGCAAGGAACTAATGCACAGAGAGATTAAGGCCATTGTTCAGCAAAACCCTTAAGCACAAGTATGAGTAATTCCACTCCTGTTCAGGATGGCATTACTGCCAAAAGGGAGGTCTACAGCCCTTTGCGTTCATTCAGGGCCTTGTTGACCTGTTCAAGGTCATATAGTAATCTGAGATAATGCCAGGATCAGGATTTGGACTAAAGCCTCCTGCTTTCTACTAGTATGTCTTAGAAAGAAATCCAGTCTCCACCTTTTAGTTAGTGTTTATCACCATTTTGTTGTGTTCCTGTTTATATAGATATATGTATATATAGATATATAGATATTTATTAGATACATACTGAGGATCTGAAACAAGTAATTACAAACTTCAGTCTCCATTCCAGTGTAGCTGAAATCTAACTCATAAATTTATGGAATAAGTGGAAAATAGTAACAGGAATATAATATAATCATAGACATGAGGAAAAAAAATTCTTGCAATGTAGGTATGCACACAAGGTTTCATAAAATTGCTCTGAATCCATTAAATTGCCATGACTCACTTTCTGTGAGATCCATATGAGAGAGTTCAGCAGAAAAAAACCCACATATATATCTATAAATAAGGTTTTGCTGAACAAATTTGGGAAGCTTCTTTCAGGAGAAGGGAATGTCAGAGTAACCTGTCTTACCAACACCACCCTCATTAGAGAATCATTAGGATGTTGCCTGTTTTACAGGAAATGATATCTTACAAAATCAGACTTTGCTATTATGAAATAGACTTTATTGTTAAGGGTGATCACTTAAGTTCTATGTTGAGTAAAGAAAATAGTTACGTTAGTTAAATCAGGTTTTTTTCTGTTGAAAATATATCGCAATGCCCTCATCTTGGTTACATCAGGTCATTTTTCAATAACAAGCCCACGCAAATTCACAAGAAGACTATTATGGACTCAGCATCCCTGAATACTTTTTAAGCCAGGAGCATAAAAAAGGGCCATTACTCTAATTAATGTACTGTCCCAGGACCATTTGATCAAAACAGCTACAGGACAAGTAACAATTTAGTTGAAGTCATGTAAAAGGCTCTTTTTTTTCTCCTCACATCTCACCCCTTTTTCTTTCAGAAGCTGCTCAGGAAGTGAAGTTACTCCTCATCCTTTGTCACAACTCCTGACGCAAAGTTTACGTTCAAATGAACTGATATAACAGATAGTAGATCGAGGTTTGGTTATGAAGTGAAACTTGTTCAACTTCATTGCCAGGCTGACAATGAAGGAAAAAAACCTGGAGAAATTAAAACCAGTTACACAGATTGTGCTACCAAAGGAAATCAAGAACCACACAAAGAACAGGATTGCGTAAGTGGCAGTAGCTTTACTTAACATAGTTTTATGTCTCCAAAGTCAGTCACACACGCAAAAAAGAAAAATCCTCCTTTAGGATATGAAGCCTGTCATTTTCTTAACAACAGCGAACGAGCAATTTAGAGAGCCTTATAGGCACAGTGCACAAGGCAGGCTGCAGAAAAAATATTCACCAACATTGTACATAGTGGTAAAAGCTCTCAATTTGACTCATTCAAAGAGCAAGGCTTCCCATTAAGCTTGCTCAAGAGTTCCTAAAAATCATGTGATCACTCCATTTGGGAGTCTGCCACTGAGCTTCATTTGTGTATACACACATTATAGAATTATTATTGACCCTTATGCATATCAGTTGGCACCATCCACTACTGATGTTGTCAGACACCTTCCACTGTAACACCTCATTTACTAATCTTTTTAAGCTTGCAAAAACAAATGGGCAGAAATTTTCCAGTCCAGATTCTGTCTGAGATCACACTTTAATGGAAAAGTTCCAGAATATTTCAGCTAGGAACTCAACCAGGAAAAATTATATTTTTGTTTAAATGTTAAAAGCACTTATCCCTTCTTACAGAAGTTCCATTGGCCTATGATTCTGCAAAAGGGCCATGACATTTGGCAGGGCTGAGCTTTTTCATCAAGAATGTGCCATTTGCCACTCTTGAAAATCACGCCATATGACTTCAGTCAACGACTTTGCAAAGTCAGAGTTTGCATAGGAAAGTCCAACAGAAATTGCCCAGCATTTCTGAGGTCTAAAAGCAAGTTTCTGAAGAGATTTCTTTACTAGGAGTGCTTGAAAGATCCCTGGAGTTGTAAGAAACTAGATCCTCTGTGTTCAGGCAAAGAAGATCTTTCACTTTCTTTGCAAATAAACAAATCCACATCAAAGAAAGATGAAACTTTTCATCCAAATAGAAACAATCCTTGAATTTTAGCCAAAGAAGAGTGAAAACAACTTCTACTTCAGTACTAGTTCCTTGCTTCTTAGGAGTTCGATTTTCTGCAGAATACCTACTCTGAATTTTTAATTTAGTTGGAAATATATGGGTTGCTATTGATCATCAGCTTAATCAGCTCATACAATCTCAACATCAGTTTGCAATACTGCCAGTATTTTTTGAAGCTTTTTTAAATTAGTACAATTATTTAGAAAATATGGATACTGCAGAGGCAACCATCAGTCCCTGTAGCTTTTCTTCTTGACATGCTGTTTTTGCTCTTCCAAATGAAACTACTTTTGTTTACAGAAGTAGTTTTCTAGCATATCATAAATAAACATATTTAGATCCTACCATCATCCAAGCAGCAGCTGCTCCTAAGAAGGCATGTGCTGTGGGATTTGAGTGCAAATCCAATTTAGTTCAGTCTCCAGCGGCCACTGCTTATAAAACTGAACATAATTTGTCTCAATTGGCAACTTCTACGAAAAGAAACTTGCAAGTTCCCCAGTACAATAAAGTATACTGCTGTCAGAATCTGCTTTCGGCAGGGGTGAGGCATGGAGAGAACAAGAGTCACATACAGTTTTCCAATTCGTTTTCCAGGATGTAGGTATACATATATTATCCTTATTAAAGTTTACTGAGAAACACAAGCAATAGGAAAACCACTAGTTTCAATGCAGTCTGAGACCACAATATTTAGAGTTTGCTTGAGAATCCTGGAAGATTTAAATTAAACAGTCAATTGCTGTTACCAAAAAAAATTAGGATGGTTGAATATATCTAGAAAAGTATTTGATGAGCCCTTGGAATAATTTATCCAAAGTTAAGAAACAAAACTAGGAAAGGAATATTTTTTCCACAAAGCAAAATAATAATTCATAGAACTGTTTATTCCAAAGATGCCGGTAATCTGACTCAGCTATAGCTGATACTGGAACAGTTGCACAAAATCAGCACACGTACATAGTAGTAAGTAAAATGAGCTGGAGACCGTTCCTCTAATACTGAGGACGATTGGCACAGCACAGCTGGTACCTTGCAAGTAAACCTTTCTCCAACCCAGCACATCATGCTTTCATCTACAGGAACAATTAGAAGCGCTACACAACTTCACAAGAAATGCTTTGTGATATCCTTTGTGAAGATATTAGTAGGCAAAAGCCAGACACAAATGAAGGAGCATATTGATACCTCATCTGCATAGAGACTTATGGCAGCACACTTAAACATCTACCTTGTTGTCTTAGTATAAACACAAGCAAAGGTCCCCAAACGTGTTTTGGTTTGCTGAATAGTCTGTATTGTTAATATTGTGATCTCTTTTCTAATGCAAGAGCCAGCCCTCCTCCATCAGGCATCAAGTGAAGTTCTCATCTGTTACTCCCTGAAGAGACTCGTATTTTAAGTGAGAAGGGAGTCTTGAGTAATCAACATTGATCTTGGTACTTCATGACATGGGACATAGTCCACCACTGCTTTATAAAGAACAGCCTTGGTATCAGGAAGCCTTTCCAAATTTATTACTCCCAAAGTAGTTCTCAGGAATAATTTCCAGAGAAATAAATCAGTAGCCAAATTCTCCACCCTCTGTCATGGTTCCTTCCCAAAGAGCATAATAAAAGTGAATGAAACAGCACACATGGGTCAAGATTTGTTAGCTCAGGTGAGCATTGTCTAACATGACCTCTTCGTGTACAAACATGAAACTACACAATATTTGCCCAGCAGATGTCTCTGCTACTTTGGGGCCTTTGTACCACTTTCCATTTCATGGTGTAGATTTTCCCTGGAGGTGTCAGCATCCCTAAGTACTGCTTCCTTGTGGGAACAGGCAGGGGTACAGGGGGAAAAAAATCATCACTTAAATCATTGAGGTTTACAGTATTTTTCCACATATGTAGAAGGCAATTTCAGCAATTGTTGATTGATTTTCAGGCAATTGCAGCAAGTAGTTTGACCACTGAAATCAGGAAAGCAAGGACACAGGAGGAAGAACAAGCATTGCAGAGAAAGTGGAAAAAGACTGCATGGAAATAATAACAGAGTCCCCTGCTGGATAAGCTTCTTTATTCCCTTATCTGAATTCAGCTGCAATGTGACTGAAAGCAGGCCTGCTCTCTGCAGGCAAGGTTTCAGCTCCAGCCTGCCTCTTGTGTGATCTGCCCTGTGTTTGTGAGACCACTTGATTCTCCAGCATTACCCATACCTACATATTTGCCATAGATTCCAGTTTTGAAACTCTTGCCTGTAGCCCTGCCCTCCATGAAAAATGTCTAAGAGGTACTTTTGTCATTTATCAGTTTTAATGAGCAGGTTAAGGACATTCTTTATACACTGTTTCCTGACAAAAGCTTTTACACATGGAGGCAAACAGCTTCTAGTCTTCACATTCAAGCTATATAAAGAAGAATGGGAGTTAACCATCACAAGCTAGCATACATCGTATTCTGAAACATACCTATACCACCTTTTTCACAAATTCTGTCTTGCCTATTTGAAAAAAAGAACATGAAAATGGTCTAGGTAATTTTCGGTTTTCTTATCTGCCTCTAACTTGTGTCCAACAAGTTGGTGACAAATTTTATCTTTGGGACTGCCAGAAGCTTTGGTCTGTTTTTCCACTACTCTTCTTCAAGGAGGTATTCATGGAAGGAACACAAATTTTACTCCCACTTAACAAGCAGGATTTGAACAGCGTGTTGCTCAGGGTCTTATTCCTACGTGTTTTGGACTTGTCATGTTATTCCAATCTCTTTATTCACCTGTTGTTTCTTTACATTTGGCCGTCTCCTGCCATGAATTAAATTTAATACCTTCTTTCCTTTTTTTCCTTACTTTGCTTTCACTAGAATTAAGGTCTATCGTGACAGTCTTACCTTGCCTTCACTCCAAAGCCTTGAGATAATCAGATTCAAATCACCTTATGTTTTCCTTCAGCTAGACTTGCCTTTTATTTCTTGAGCTGGCAGAGAAAATATATAAGAATCTTTTCTTTCACTTAGAAATGTGGTATATTCTTATTTAATACATTTTCTCTATACATATGTTGACATCATACTCAAAATCCAAAGTGAGCTTTGATCTAGTTTTAATTACCTTTTAAAAACAATTTTGGAAGTGCTTTTCTTTCTTTTCTGATGTCTGTAATGAAGACCTGGTGAGCTTTTCTAGCCAATTAAGAAAAGGGATGCTATGGAGAGAAGACACAAATTATGTCCTTTAAATATGTATTAAACTGTTTTAGACAAAACCCACTACTATTTATATAAGATACTAACTTTTCATTTATTTTATTTTTTTCTGCTTTCCCCGCTTATCCTTAGTGCTTCAGAGAATCATCTATGAAAGAGTGCTCTGGTGTTAACCTAAGGAATTCATATACATTTCATCTCTTCAGAAGCTGCCTAGTTGTTAAAGACTGTTAAGAAATTAAATATATGTGAAATTCATTCCAAAAGGTGAGAAAAAATGCTAAAACTTGAAAAATGTGAATATATATCACTTGAGCACTGCACTATTAGACATGCTCAGGAAGTTAAAAGAAACTCACTGCTTTAGCACTCTTCACTAACCTGCTCTCCTTCTCCCATCACAGCCTGTAAGTTTCCTCCTCAGAACCTCATAATAAACTAAAAGAACAAATCTGTTCTCCCACGGAGCAACACATTTGTGGTTTATCTGAAAGTGTTTGACAATGGCATATTTGCTCTTAATTAGGATATGGATTTGGATAAGATTAGAGTCTTCAGTAGATCACAATATTACAAGCTTTCAATTTTATATGTAGACTAAGGTATCCAGATAGCTAAATTAAAGGTGGTAGTACAAATAAAGTCACATATCCTCACATGTTTTTATGAGGCTGCTGCCTAAACAACAATCCATGGTGCTTATTATTATGTTTTTATATGACTACTGAACTGCAACACAGATGAAGATTTTAGGAAGGTAAAAGTAGTACCAGCCTTCAAGAGGGAACGAAGAGAAAACATCATATAATACACCTATCTTCTTCACTTAATGTAACAGTGAAAAAGATATTGATATGAATTATCAGCAAGCAAGCAAGCAAAACCAAACTGAATTGTGTTTTTTAAGCTGTGCAAAATTATGAAGAGTAAATCTTGCCAGGCAAATACGTTTAGTTCTTATGATAAAATTAAATAGCCACTTACTACTATGTGGAATATTTGTCTCCTAATCAATGTAGGGAATAGGGATTAGGGAGAAAATATTGATATAATATATAAAAGATTTGATTGTTAAGTACTGATACTGGAGGAAAAAACTTTTTCATCATGCCAGTTCATCTTAGCTTAAACTTTTATTTGCTTTAATAGGAAAAAAAAAGATAAACTTTAAACTTGTGACAGGCAAAGATCTACTGGAAAATAATTGTGGATCTGAAGAGTCATACTGTCCACAGAAATTTGCCATAATCAGTATTGAGCCCAGCATATTGCAGATTTGTTTACTAACAATATACCAACATGATGAAGTCATGCCTTTTATTTATGAAAGCAAATGCAGATTAGCTTGCCAGCACACAAAAATAGTACATGGATTTGAAATTATGTTGGTAGAAAATGCCAAAAAAAGAGCTACAACTAATGTCTTTCCCATTTTTTCTGATTAAATTCTTTTTCCAAATGATTTGGCTTGTTTTCTGCTCTGTGAAGTTTGACCTTTAAAACTCCAAGCACGAATATTGTTTGTAAGTTCTTTTTAAATAAATTTAATTAAGTCTTGATCATTTGTAATTTCTTATTTTTAGTCCTTTGAAAACAACTACTTCCGTCTGAACAGGAATGGAGGGCAAAGTTCCTTACCTGTAGAACTTGTCTTTTAAATTTATATTTTTTTAACTTGCTAGAAAATTCCTAATATTGGCAGCATAAAACCCCTGAATATGTTGGCCAGATTAATGCCCGCCCCAATACCAGGTATTTTTTCCTGCTTCTTGTAGATGTGTGTTTAAATGATTGATCTTTCTGTTTTCCAGTCTGTGCTTTATCTATTAACACATTGATCTATGCACTTCTGAGATTATTTGCTTTAGAGCTGTCTGCAATTCTGGAACAGACAATGCTGTTTTGACATTAAGTGCCTCTCCCTTTTTCTCTCTTGCCTGTTTTTCTATGATGTCCTTCCCAGAAAAGATATATAAACTTCAAGTAATATTCAAGCAGTGTTCAAAGAGCTGGGGCTAGTCAATAGGATCCATTTTATGCTAACAAAATATGAATTCCCTCTCTGTTTAATGATTAAGCTTGTAATATTTATGAGCAAGTAAACAGAAAACTTCTTCCCTTCAGGACCATCAAAACTTGACTTTCCTGTGACATCTTGACTTTATTCCCTATCCCTCATAGGACATAGACAATAGCTCCATAAAATCCTCAACTTCAGGTCATGTACCATTAAGCTATTCTCTGGCAATCTTCTTTCTTCCATATACTTGTTTCTAACAAGCGCTAAAGCTGTTTAGTTTTGTGTTAATAATTGTTTCAAACTGCTTATCTATTGGTTTAATTTTCCTCTTCACTAGATAGGTATATTCTAGTGAATGCACTAGTGTCAAGAACCTGAGTAGAATAAAGCCATTTATTTAATTCTAAATGGAGTGAGGTTAGTATGCATATCATGGGCACAGACAGAATCAGAGGTGAGCTAAATACAATTATAAAAAATCTGGTCTGCCATGGTTGGGTCTAAGCAATTATAATATTCAAAACAAGAGTATGGTGAAAATAATCAAATTTGTATTCCTGCTCTGCAACAGCGTTGTTGGTTTGGGATTACAGAAGCATTGCAAATCTATGGTCTCCAAGGTGAAGCACAATGCAGCTGTAGAATCACCTGACAGACAGCTTGTAATGCAGCAGCATCAATTGCTGGTCTGTTAAATGAGATGTTGCTTTACAGTAATGGAAAGGGGCTCAAAGTTAAATCAAACAACATTATAGAGAGGAATAAAGATACTTAAAAGGGATTCTCTGAATATACAATGACTATGGCCACCTGATAAATTGTAAAGCACAAATAAAACTTGCAACCACAATATAGAAACTGATGGTTTGCGGTAGAACACTGATCAGCAGTTGTTACAGCAACACATTTCCTAACAGCACATTACATATTAATTAAAACTAATATTGCTTGTACTAAAGGACTTCAACTCATCACTAAGGAAAAGTTTCCTGGCAGACATTCTCTCGTTTTCAGAAAGGCATGTTCACATCTTTCCTGACACTGTGCAATGAATATAGACTGAAGTTGATAATGTGGGGTTTTGTTCTTTTTCCCCAACACACAGTTTATCCTTTTTCAAGATATAATTGCCATGTACAATTCAATTTATCTAGAGATTCAAACACTGACACTTCATTCAAATGATACACGGACAGGAATGACTTTCAAATCCAGATGCTTATAATGTCACTATTCTGAAAGGGTTTACCCTGCCTTGTCAGCAGCGCTCCAAAACAGGCTCACGTTCAGCACGGTCCCTGGCTTCAGGAGGGCACACCTTCTGTACCCTAAAAGCCTGGCTCAACTGGTAAACCTCTGGCTCTTCAGGAGAGCCTGAATTTTCTGGCTTAGCTGTACTTTTCTATAAGCAGAGAAGTCATTAATAAGATAAACAAGCTTCTTGAGGAAAACAAACTGTGACACCTAAGGTAAAGAAAAAACTTAAGACATATGATAGAACTGGACAGGCAGTAGGGAGGAATTCTCCCAAGAACAAGAAGTAGCAAGTAGTGTTGAAAATCAGAGGCATCTAGTTTTTTATATTTTTATTTTTTATGTTTAACTACATTAAGAAGGTAATGCAAAACTACCACGGACTGAAAAAATCAGATAGGCAGTTATAGTAAAACTCACTATTTTTGAAGAGTATCTGGAAGCTGAAGAACAAAACAAGAGTGACAAAATATTCATCACCAGTAAATCTGTTTCATTGACTTAGGATTTTATGTAAGAAGAATTGTAAGATTCCTTCATTTCATTCATCAAACTCATTGCTTTACAAATTTCAAATCTTTTTCATAAGTACGAACATTTTAAAAGTTTTTCACCTATTGCTGATGATTTTTGCTCCTCATGAATACTTCTGGATATGTCTTTGCCTCTCAGATATCTTTTCTGTTTTTAATGACAGTCAGGTATCTATCTTCCTTTTGTCCCAACCTAGCCTTTTTCTTCCACAATTTTACCAGATATTTAATATTTCACATACTGGTATTTAATATACTGATTTTTATTCCTGGGATAAAAAAAACGCTTTAGAAAGAACAATATCCAAGATATGAATCTTCTAATTTGCTCATTTATACTTTCATTTGATAATGCACAATTGCTATATGTAAGCAAAAAAGAACAGACATTGAAAAGGAAGGGCCTGGTAGCATCTAGGATAACCTGCTAATTGGTGTGCCTCTCAACATCCTATTGTTTAATCAGAACATTTGCAGTTACTAGTCATCCTATATGTGTGTGGTGGGATTTTTTTTTTAATAAAATTTTTACTCTACAGGGAGAATATCAAAATTCTTTCTCTTTGAAAAGGTCTTGCTACTGTTCTAGAAAGACTGGATTGAGTTCTGTGATACAAGGTCAAAACTACAGTAGAAAGACTCATCCTCATTATAAAGAGGTCTCTTTGGGCTAGAAAATCATTAAATTGAGAAGATAAATCACACAATCACAGAATACCTAAGGTTGGAAGGGACCACAGTGGGTCATCCTGTCCAACCTCCCTGCTCAGGTAGCGTCATCCCAGAGTACATTGCGCACAGTTATAACTAGATAGCTTTTGAATATCTCCAGTGGGGGAGATTCCACAGTCTCTCCGGGCAACCTGTTCCAGTGTGTGTTCACCCACACAGCAAGTAAGTTCTTCCTCATATTCAGGTGGAACTTTCTGTGCATCATTTTCTGCCCACTAGCTCTTGCCGTACTGCTTGGCATTACCAAGAAGAGCCTGGCTCCATCCTCTTGACACCCTCCCATCAGATACTTATATACACCTTGCATATTATTGCAGTTTTAGGCACCGCAAGTTAAGAAAGATATTAAGCTATTAGAGAGTGTCCTAAGGAGGGCAATGAAGATGGTGAAGGGCCTTGAGGAGAAGCCACATGAGGAGTGGCTGAGGGCACTTGGTCTGTGTAGCCTGGAGAAGAGGAGACTGAGGGGAGACCTCACTGCAGTTACAACTTCCTTGTGAGGGCAAGAAGAGAGGCAAGGACTGATCTCTTCTCTGTGGTGACCAGTGACAAGATCAAGGGAATGGTCTGAAGTTGTGTCAGATGAGGTTTAGGTTGGATGTCAGGAAAAGCTTCTTCACTGAGAGGGTGGTTGGGCACTGGCACGGGCTCCCCAGGGAAGTGGTCACAGTACTGAATCTGACAGAGTTCAAGAAGCGTTTGGATAATACTGTCAGGTATGTGGTGTGACTCTTGGGAATGGGCCTGTGCAGGGCTAAGGGTTGGACTCAATGATCCTTGTGGGGCCCTTCCAACTCAGCATATTCTGTGTGATTCTGTGATTTAAGAAGGTGTCTGATAAATCGTCTTTTTCATCCCAGCAGTGCAGCTGTTCTGTTCCTACAACTCCTGCAATTAGCCTACCCCTGCTCCCTTTCCATTGGTGAGTTTCTTGACACTGCAAGATACCAAGATCCAGCATGTGAAACATCTTTTAGTTATGAGTAGATCAAATAGTCATCAAAAAAGCTCAAGTACCTATGCTTACCTTAGTACGTTTGCTGTCATTTGGAATGAAGAATGGCTGTGTATAATTGTTAGTTGTTATTTCAGAAAAATCAATTTGTGAAAATTAATACAATTTTCTCTCTGGCTCTGATATTCTCTTTCACTGTGCATCTTTCTTACAAGACTGTTCATTTTACAAAGACAGTTCATTTCTGTATCTGAGAGACTTCACAAACTGTTGTCACAGACATAATTTTAATTACTTTAAAAACATAAAAACAAGATCAATACAACACAGCAGGCAGACACGCTATCTAACCTTTGAGCTAGTCTTGGCAACATTTAATGTCAGCATGCAGCTGGAGAAGGACCAAGCTTTGATGCTTTTATTCACTCTTAGCAAGTGCTGGGAGATTCTTAATGAAGGTAAATGATGTGTGCCCTCTAATACACAGAGCTGGATGCACATCATGATGCCTCACCTTCATAAGCAAATACTGATAGTTTGCTACATAATTAATGGTGAATATTTCCTAGAAAATCACAAGTCAAAGAATCACAGTCATCAGCAACAATAGCACACCAGACCACGGACACCACCCTGCTGAAAAGGACAAGACTGGTGGTTCTGGCAATACCTGCTTTTTTGAGTCCATAAGTCACTTCCAACCCTTCAGCTCAGGTGTATCTGCCACAGTTGAGACTCGGTGGGGACTCAATCTACGCCTAGGAAGGAAATGGCACTCTCCCATCTTTGTGGCTGGATTAGCTACAATAGTCCAAAACCACTGAAAAAGTTCTGTGTACCCAGTCTTGTAGCTGAGCTGAGAGTTTGAAACAAGGGAAAGAATACAGGGAATACAGGAACAGGCAGCACTTTGACAACAAAACCATCTGAAGTGCGACAAGTGCAAAGAAAAGAAAACACAACTTCTCTAGGAACCACAAGGATGCATCATTTCATAGAGGCTGGTCCTAAATCCACCATTCTTTCAGCTATATATTACACATTATCCCAACTTTTAGGGGACCACCCCTTATCCATTTTGAATTCTTAGTGGAAAAACAGTGCTATGAAACTCCTATTTGTAGATGAACATTTGCTTAAGCAGTAAAAAACCCCCCAAAACGCCAAACCTCAGAACAATGTAAAACTGCATTATTTTGTCCCGTCAACAAAAATGAGGTAATTTGCAGCTCTGGCTCCTTTACATGACTACCTGTGGTTTTTTCATTGCTCAAATAATTTTCCAAATCAAAACTAGGCCACACATGGTTACAATGCTAAACATGTCAACATATTTCTTCAAAATTCACATTTCAAGGCAAAAAAATCACCGTAATATCTAAGTTTTTTGCAAAGCAAGAAAACTCACACTGAACCATTGCAACTATGTACAATAATCATGAAAAAAACACATGAATTATTTTTACATATTCGATTTTCTTAAAACTAATGACCAAAATATTTACAGAAGAGAAAGAAATATGTATACATTTTTTGCCTCAAAGCAGGAGGATTTTGATCAGTTCCTAGGATTTCTTGAGCTCAAAAAGGATCTTTGCTAACTTGCAAGTCATTATGTGAAGCCCCAGAGGTGCTCTAATGTTATGCTGAGCACTCCCTCAGTGACTTCACAGGTGAGAGGAAGGTCTGTATTTTCTTGTGGATATTCTACTGAATAACTTAGTCCTCTAATTAGTCAGGGTTAATTTGAATGACAGAGGTGGTCGAAAGGACTTACATTTCCTTAATACTTTCTTCTAGTCATTTGGTTTTCACTTCATATCACCTGTAACCAAAGAAATGACATGACTGTGGTTCCCAGAGGCAACAAATGGAAAAAAAAATACTTGTCAGTCATTTTTTTAATAATACCTTTGATCTTTTATACACACTTTTATTCATAATCATCTTTATTAGATGATGGTTGCTTCTACTGCAGACGCTTTTAGTTCTTTTGTGGCACTGCAGCAAGCTGTGCTGTGTTAGGCCCTTGTTTTAGCAGGGTCATCACCTGAATTCACTTCAGAGAGAAATATTTGCTATCTGTTCTCAGTGATTCCAGGTTTTCAAATGTATTTTACTGGTATTGTACCTGTAGTGCCCTGAGCAAGTCAAATATGAAGTGGTTGTTGCTGCTATTGTAATGCAGAAGTATCAGGTTTTACTCTTGACAAATGCATGTCTAAAGTCTTATACAACCAACAGACAGAATAAATAACGTGTTACATATTTGTCAAAAGCTTTGATGATTAAAGACAAAGTATGTCTTGCAGTCACATAGATTTCCATGTACTCAGTTCTCACTTGTAATAATTATGTACAAAATTACCTGTCACCTTCAGCATCTGGCCAGAACAAGGATAAAATACTTTACTGAGTGATATCAATTACCACAGTTTCTTGTTTAACGTGACTTAGTTTTTCCTTAACTCAAAAGAGTGGAGATATGATGCTTCAGTTAAAAAATGTAAAATCCGTTCCTGGAGACATTCTGATTTGTTGCCCCACCTTTGTTAGACCAGACATTCAGTGAAGAATTTGGCAACTTCAACCCTGGTGAAAAACACAGTGTCTAGGTTAGTCATTAAATATCCAATGTAAATGCTAAGAAGCATATGCCCAGTGGCTTCATGACAGCAACTGGGACAGTTAAAAGCTCCTTTAAAAACACCCACTGGAATGAGACCTATTTGTCTTCTGCTTTTCATCAGCGTTTTTTTCCTTTCAGGCAACACTGCAAAGCAATGGGGAAAGAAGGACACAGCATGCAAAAAGAACTTCTGCAACTTGTGCAGTGTTCACTGCTCCAATGCCTAACACAACGTTCTGCCTTTGCAGATGAATACACAGATGTGATGAAGATACACTCTAAACTTCATCACAGAGCCACAGAGACTACCTAAACTTAAACATAAGAGGGTGTGTCGCCCTAATCCTGTCTCTCTCCATGCAGTAGATACTGCAGACCTGAACTTCCTCCTGAAAGAGGCCATCTAAGTTCTTCACAAAGTGAGTCAGGTCTTACCTTCAAAGATGTTTCCCTTTACCCACTTGCTTTTATTCAGCTCAAGTATGTGAAAGCTTCAGTTCTCTACTGATCTCTAGCAGATTTTCTCAAGCATTTCATCCTTCTGTGGGGTGCAGTAATTTCAGAGGATGGAGAATACCTGTTTGTTGACTCATGGAAATTATTTCCACCCTCAGAGTAAGAAAATTATTAAATACTTCTACTCCACAATTGATGCAGAAAGCTCTCTTCATGGGGCTAATTAATGAAAGAGCATGTCAGTAATTCTGGGATAAATCAAATACATTGTAGGTGGCCATCTCACTCATCTTCAGCATTGTAGAAATAATATTATTTGAAAAGATTATGACATAGATTAGAACATAGTACCACTTACCAGCAGTACACTGTTCTTCAGACCTCACTAAATCTTTTGAACATGAAAACCAAATTTCTTTGGTCTTCTGTCAGCAATGGGAAATACCAGACACAAGAATGTGAATTGTGGGAAACTGCACCAGGCCTGTGGATTTCTTGAGAGAGCAAGAAGAATTTGACCTTGGCCAAATTGTTGTGTAACCGTGAAGATAAACAACTTGCAGAGACTGAGAGAACTCAGGAGAAGCAGAAGATAAGAAATTTGGACGAGTTTGTACAGAGACAGCAGTTTGTAACTGTGGCCAATAGGTGATTGTTTGTGTGTAATGAGCACCAATAATGTTAGTGCACGTACACTTAGGAAATATATAAAAGTAGCTGTGTGGAAAAAATAAAAAGGGGTTTTCACTTGTATCTATTTGGGATCTTCACCTGCTTTTTATTGAGTCCGTCCCAACAACGACAGTGAATTATCTTTTCTGTCTCTTCCTCCACCCTTATCAAGGATGTATCTTTAAGAGTTTTATTCATTTTCACACTACAATTTTCTATGGGCAACAAATGAAAGGTAGCAAGTGGTCATCAACTGTTTGTATGTGGAGCCAGTGAATACTGGCCAATATCCCAGTACAAAACCCATTAATTCTCAGAAAGCGATAAATTCAAAGGAAATAAATTACAAGGAAATGTTAGCATTACAACATTTTTTGCAAACGTTCCACTGATTACCATCTTTTTCCTAGCTGTCTCTAGCCAAGTGCCACAGAAACTCTTTGTCCACAAGTAAAGAAAATACATAAAAAGAAAACAGTACTTTTTCAAAATGAAAGAGGCAAAATCCCTGCAGATTTCAATTTTTTTCTCTGTGTGCTGGTATCAAAGCATAAATATACAGGCAAAAAGCTTAATTATGTATGACTCTTTCAATCCTTTTAAAGGTCTGTTGCTTCCAAGGCAATGATTTCTGTTAAAAGCTAGTGACTGAACTAGAAGCCAAAGGCCATGTAAATTGCTTATCTATTGATTAGTTAGTAGAAAGTGCACAATTGCAAAGAGTGAATCAGTTTTGCAGGGAGGCACCTTGAGTTTAACAATAAACGTCAAATATAATTTGGGACTAAAAACAAAGAAGTGAGTGGCTGCCTTTAGACAAAATCTGACAGCTCAAATACATTTGTCAAACCAGAGGGAGCCTAATAGTAACTTATTCACACAAATGTGACATTATCCAGCACAGAAATATGCTGGAAATGGTTCACCTTCTTTCTAGAAAAAAGTGTTTTCAGTACTTCACTGAGAGCCATTGGCAAATAATGTGTCAAACTTTTCCTTTATTCAAATTTCCGATTTTTTTCTATTATTGGAATTATATTCCGTGTGTGATATGGTGAAATGGTTCTTATTTTTCAGTTGTAATATCCAGAACATTACAGCAGCTCTTGCTATACACACAGTTATTGTGTGAAACTACAGCAGTCAAAAGTTAAGACTTCGATGTGTATCGTCATCTTTTTTCTTACACGGAGTTCACTTTTCATACACGTTTCCAGTTTAATGGCTGATCAAAATAATGATGTTAATTAATTTCAGACTGCATCTGCTCCTTACCTCCTGCCACACACTGTTAATTCCTGGGTCCTTCCTGTCACCTCTGTCAAAATATACAAACATTGCATTTTATTGATAAGTATTAGGGCACCACACATGCAATCCCTGTGTTGCTTCTATTCCACAAATTATGTTGGAGCTGTACCATGTGTCTTATCGACTCCTGGAATGCTAAATTAAAAGACAGTTAATATGTTTCTAGCTTGAAGATATGGAAATGGTTGTGACAGCTACAATGCTGAGAAATACCATATGTTGCTCGATAGAGCAGATAGTATTGCGTGTTTTGATATGCCACTCTGCACCATTCTGTTAAAATAAAACCACTGAAAATTTAGATGAGCAGCTTTTGCTTGCCCTTATGTAAACCTCAACATACACTCCTTGAGATACTCCCATTAAGAAGCACTGCTTATGGCAATTATTTGGATGAAAATCATGGCTATTGCATGGTTTCACTAATTCAGGCTTCTATTGTGAGCAACAAGTGCCTGAGTTCTGTAACAAATACAAATCATTGTCAATACCCAGAAACCTTCATGCCACTATTACATACCTGAGTAACAATATTTTATATTCACTTCTGTTCAGTCTTGACCTATCTCCCTCCATTATGAATTGAGGGATAACCAACTGAAAATTCCTATTTATCAGATGCAAACCCAGAGAACTCATGCTTCCACAGCAGAGACTCATGCCACAAGTTACTTTCAGGTCCTGTGCAGTCCTTTGCTATTGACTCTGGTGACCCTTCATTTCTCCCTCTCTCCTACTAGGTGCTGCTGGAACTGCTTGTTGTTCTACTGCAAGGACTAGCCTTGCCTCTCCTGGTGGAGATGGCAAACAGAAGTGATGGGAAATATAGAGACTGTGATAGGGTTAGTGCAGCTCAGAGACAAAGTGACTGTTTTCTAAAATCTAATACCAAAGCAGCATCTGTAGGACTCCTGCTGCATCACTTTACAGCCACAAGGTTGATGGGGAGAAACTGCAACTATGGACTCATCCTGCTCCATGACCAGGACTATATGGTGCCTTATAGCACCAGACATTTTTCTCTTCTTGTGCTCAAGGGCCTGTAATTACAGCATCTGTGAACTTGATTTGGAAGACATCAAGTACCTCTAATCCTACCAAGTCATTAAGAGCTGTGACCACTACCCTACCACTCCTCAGATGGCCTTGCTAGTACAGATGGGCAAAATAAAAAGTTTGTTTTAAAAGCAAGCATATTAGGGAGAAGGATGCAGAGTTCAGGTGCTAGGACTCCCTATCTCACACTTCTTTTGTATGGTCACACTCTCTTAATTTTTTCCAATCTTGAGGCTGAAGGCAGACAAATTTCAGTAGCAGCAGTAACAGCAAATTATCTCACGGAGGACTCCAGGTAGTAGATTTGTGCAGGCTCAAATCACCAGCCACCAGCAGCTATGTGATAAATAAGAAGTTACCTGGATTTAGCTCAAGTGGAAAGGCAACACAGCAGCAAGGACAGGTATAAAAAGATATTTTCTAGGTTGATATTGATCACCACCATCATTCCTCATTGCTTTTGTTGCTATTCAAATGAATTCTAGTCATTTCAAGCATATTGACTTGGTTTCTCTATAGATTTTATTTTTTCTCCTTGCACTCAGATGGGTTTATGGGTTTATTATGCAGTAACACTGCAATGAATACTAGGTGAGAAATAATGATTAATTTAATAATTTGCTTGACTTTGATATAATAGCATTCTAGAATTTGTGCTGGAACACCACATTTCTCAAGAGTCTTAGCAATTATTTTAAGATGGCTATCCAGCAGGTGCTCAGATGGGCTGGACTAATAAAACCTGAACAAAAGCTTGGAAATAATAAATAACCATTTCCATTGTTTAAATATGAAACAAATTAAGCAGCTCTTTCTGTTCTTTACCCCCTATAGAAAAAAAATAAAGACCTTTATTTATCTAAATGAAAAGCAAGAAAAAAATAATCCAAAATACCTCATTCAGTACATAAAGTTTTAAAATCATCAAATAATTTGGGTTATAAGGGCCCATCTAGTCCAATTCCCCTGCAAAGAGCAGGGACAAAATGAAAACGTAACAGGCTTTTCATATTCAGCTGTTTATTTCAATGTTACAGTGGACTTTACATAGGAAGTTTCAATTGCAGTCTTCCCAAAGCGGCAGCAGAGAAGCAGCATGCCATTCCATTAGCCTTATAGCAAAGCTAGCAGAAAGATTTTAAAGTCCACTGCGTCAGAATCATGAACAAAAAGAAAAGCAGGATCCTTCTTGCATGGATTTCTAGTCCTTCCAGTAAGAAGCAGGCAATGTCTTACAATTCAGAATGCTGGCACTGTTCTTTGTAGAGCCAGCACTGCACCTTTGTGTGAATTATCCATGGTTACTGTACTCACTGGGGCATGAGAAACCCACATTGGACACAATTTCTGATTGCCTGTGAGGAGATCCCAGTTCCACTCCCTGTCAGATGTGAACATCCTAATATTCAGATGAATGGGCACGCAGTGCAGACACTCTTATCAGAAATGCTTTCACGTGTGTTTGGGGTTTTTTTTAATTGATAATTATCTGATTGTAGAAGAAGAGCATCACTCTAAAAATGCCTTTCTTAAAATGTTTCGTTTTGTTCATGGTACTTAACACTTTGCTTTCTCTGAAACAGTGGGAATGCCCTCAGATATCCTCAGAAGATTCTTGCACTCCTGCTCAAGACAGAAAGGAGACCATGGCCATGTACCATAAGCATTGTTCAAAATCTAATTGCCAATAAAGATCCATGTGTGGGTTTAAAGCTCAAGAAAACAAGTTTTTTTTCCCTTATACGATAGCATGGATGATGGAAGCTATAACAATTTAAAAGTGGATAAAAAAATAAAAAAACTCGCAACATTATGTGCCAGAGAATAGGTAATAAAATGGCAAATTTGCTTGGCAAAATGTGGGTATATATTTTTGATCAAGCACTAAAGTTTAAGAGACATAAGTAAGTTTGAAATAGCTTAAAATAGCTTTAATTTTTGAATAAGTTAGAACTATATTCATTACATTTTCTTCAGTACAAGAGATCATTGTTTTAAAAAGACTGCAATTGCTTTTCATTATGTGAAGAGAATAATCTTCAGTAAGTGGAGAAAACTTGGTAAAAGTCATGTCAGAAAATTTTTTGTATAAGAACCATATAATTGGTATATAAAACTAATAAAATAAGAAGGTGAAATTGTGAGAGGGTAAAATCATTTCACATTCATCTGAGGAATATAAATGTGTATGGGAGAAACACATGCAGTATCTTTGGGGATAATCTACCATATGATTATAGGAGTCAGTTGTGTCAAGACCTTGTTATTCACAGCATAGTTCTTTTGTGAAGATGAACATTTTTTGCAATTCCTGCCTCAGAATCAATGAAGACCTTCACTGCTTAAAGAACTGGAAACAAAGGAGCACATCCTTCCTGTTATTAACAATTTGATCTCCAGCTTAAACAGAGACAGAGATCTCCACATTAATTTTGGGTTTTTTCTTTATTTATTCTTATTCTTGTGTGTATAAACATATTCTGCCATGTAACATTTTTGTATCTATGATGATACAAGTGTAAGGGGATAAGAAAAACAAGGTTTGGATGTGGAAATAATTTCGTTCACATCAACTGGCACACTTTTTAAAAATAAAGGTCTTTCAGGCTCACAATCGCTCCCCAAGGTCTTCATCACATTACAACTGAGGGTTGAGTACATAATTATCACTAATAATTATAAAAAGCCAACCCACAATACTGTCCTTTATAAATTTCTTCACAGTTTACTAAAAAAAACAAGGTAAAATATAAAAGTGGAATAAGCAGTATTAACAGTATATTGCTGTTTAAATGCTTCCTGTCCCAAAGGATCATTCACTAAAATGATTTAGTAAAAGAAAGAAAAATACCAAAAGGCAAAAAAATTAAATTTAAAGCTTTATAGCCTCTCCACGGTATAAACTGTGATATGAACTAAGCTGGACCTTCTCCACAACACTCAGAACACAAAACAAGTCCAAAAGGAAGGCTGAAGTGATACATTTACTGTGAAGTGATAAGCTCTCTGCATGGTGATATGTTTGTTTATGATAAGGGCATCACTTGGATTTGCAAACTTTTTAAAAAATATTTTGTTCTAAACATTTAATTTTATTTTTAAACCTCCTACCAAAAAAAGTTATCTTAAAGAGAAATTGTTCTAATTAAGGAATTTAATTTAATTTTAATTTTAAACTAAATTAAATTAATAATTTAATTTTCACAAGGAAAAACATCTAACTTAATGCCTAAGCATTTCTAGCAAGAAAGAAATGTATACTTAACATTTTAACAATGCTAAAATGTTTTCACAGTGAAAGAAGTTACAGATTCCCGTCTGCACCCATTCATTTAATCAGTGTCAGCTAGCAATAAGTTCAGTTAGTACCCCGGCTCACACAAAGGCTGTAACAGAGCTAACTGAGACCTATAGCCTTCACATGAACAAAACAGATATCATTGAAGAAAAACTGCCTAAAGCTATTTACAAATTCTTCTAGAAGTATTTTTAATATTAACAACCCCATCTCCAGACAGTCTGAGATGACAGTCCATGCACAACTACTGCAGGGAGAGCTAAAGGCCACTAAAAGCTTTGGCCAGTCTCAGGTCAGAAACCAAGTCTGCTTCACACAGACTGGAATAATAGGTAACAACTAGCAGGGAACTTCTCCCTGCAGAACTGCACAGAGCACTGCAACCTGCATCACTGTCTCTTGAGATGTTACCTAAATCAGGATTCTTCTCTTCTGGCATGAATCTGTACTCTAGTTCTCAGAAACAGCTCTGCAAAACACACGCCATTTCCACCCTAGATCTAAAAAATCCACCACTTAAATAGACACTCGAGTCTCCTTATTTTAGGAAGCTATTCCAGCAAGGATTCAAGCACACAGTCAAGATGTATACAGACAACTAAAGGTTTTAGTATTTTCAGCAAAACAGAGAAAACTTGGAGCTCTAGTCTAGAAGATCTGATCTCTAGAAGTTAAGGGTCTTCCTAGGGACTACTGGGTAAAATGAGAATTGTATGACTGACATTGAAGACAACTCTTCTTTCTTAATTAAGCAGAAGGGTAATGAGCTTGTTATGTGTCACTTTGTTAGGACTGAAAGGTGCTTTGACTAAGTAAAATAAAGTGATTTGATACTTTCAAATTATTTTCATGAGATGTTCTTTTGACTTCGAAATCATCCAGTTGTAAGGATAACATTACATCTTTGCTTTCATAGATATATATTTCTATGCCTAAATAAAGAGAATGTGACACCCTGCCTTTATCAGGGAGTCATAAATGTCATATGCTATCATATACTGATTTTGGTTTATCAAAAAGAGGAATGCTTTTACTTAGTTTAGTTTAGTTTCTGGTGTGCACACACAGGTTCATACAAAGGATCTCAGGTAGGGCATACATCTACTACTATTCCAAGCTGTAGAGTTACTGAGTTACTTTGGCTTGCTTGCTCCGAGCCTGGGACAGATAGGTAACAGCCTCTAAGACACAAATCTAGGGGAGATTCTGTTAAAGCCATAAGGCAGAACTGCTTGACACAGAGGACAGGAGGGTTTTGGGACCTGCAGGGAATACCTGTGTCAAGGTATCAGTGTCTGATGTAAATGTCAGAGGGATGTCAGGACTGTGGATGAGATGGGGCAAGGCACTCATTACTCAAGAGCAAATGAAGACTTATGCAGAAACTCTTGTGTCTGAGTGGACCAACAAGTGTAGGCTTTGAAAACTACTCCAAACTACTTCTCTAGAACAACTCTAATAGCCAGTGGAGAGAACTTGCTGTGATGCTGACTGAAGTGTAAAACTGATGAAGGCAAACTATCCTATCCATCACCTATATTTCCTCAATCATAAAAAGTGCCTTGTGGACAAGATACTTAGTTTTAAGATGGCTAAACAATGTGAAATTATTTTTTTCCTAAATAATGTGGAAGCAATGTGCCTTCTATTTCCAGGTTTATTTGTTAACTATGAAAAGCCACAGTAACCAATCACAACTAAGAGATTATTCATTATAAACTGAAATTATATAGCCATGGAGGAGTAAGTATACAAAAGACTTTGAAACTCTAATGAACTCTCGGAAGTAAAAAATGAAAAGTGACTGAATGTACATTGCAAAAAATACAGGCTAAATTATGCTGCAGTGACAGCTCAAACAAAAGGCTCCTTTGTAAGTTTAAAAAAAAAAGTGAGTTCAAGTTTAAACTGAACTCTCAGTTTTTGAATACTAAGTTTGCAAAGGGAAATAAATATAGGATATCTAAGCTGGTAGTGAAATTTCCAGAGCTTTTCTACTATTTTCTCCAGTCCAACACCTTCAAAATATTGTGAATCCTCCATCTGACAAAAGTTTGCTCATCTCTCCTTATCAAGAGCAGAAAGATACTTTGGAGAATTTCAAAGTTTTCAGCTGCGATAGAACAGCTCACCTTTGTTCCTATTTTCCCATCTACCTATTCTCATTCCCACCTCCCAAAACAGGCACCTCCATGTGCACCTGAATTTTGCTGGGGTTTTTTAATTTCCTTAGTGAAATAAGAGGAATTGCTCTGAGCTCCATTTCCAACACCTTGAAAAACTTCCCTTTGCAATAGCTCTCCCATCATTCACTATCTGCTACTTTCCTGTCTCATGGTTAGGGAGGTCTGTCTTCTTTACTATAACATTCCTGTTTCAATCCACATACTTATGAACAGCATCCTGGGAAAGAAGCAAGATAATCTACAGCAATTTGGAAATGTTTCAGACTTAAATGGATCCTCCAACCGGGTTTTTCAAAATTCTTATGACTCATGGCAACACCTGAATTCAGTGTGAAAAGAAATTTAGTTTAACCTAAAACACCAAAATTCAGGTCCTAGGAACCAAAGAGAGAGAGAGAAAAACTTAATACATCTTAGTCTTATGAATCTATCACTTGCTTATAAAATAGATATCTTCATTTTTCTGGAGTACTGTCAATACAAAATGTTTATGAAGCACTCATATTTTATATGATGAACCATAAAGGCACTGAAAAAATGGATTTTTTAAAAAAAATTTTAAAGAGTTTGAATAGCAAGCAGTAAATAATATATATATATATATATGAAATATACATATGCACTAGCAAAATGAAATTCAAGAATATGGAAGCGTGTTTCTGGCCTTAATTTCATCCTGGATTATATATATGTGTATATATATTAAATATAAATATAAATATATAAATATAAATATGTTGTAATGCACATATAGATGTAGCCTTACGGTAAAAAAGCAGGTTTTGATCAAACGGTTCTTCATTTCAACACTCATAGTTTTTTGAGGGGAGTATTACTTACTTGAGAAATCTGCAGACAGTTCCAGAAAGCATTAAAAATACTTCTAATACATGTTTGTGTGGGGGTTGGGAGAAGGGAAAGCTGTTGTAAAATGTTGGAGTATTTTGGAAGAAAATGGTTTATGAATACCATTAGACTTTTTTAGCTGGAAACAGGCTTGAGAAAAAAAAAATCACAGATTATGCATTTCAGATGTTTCTAAAAAAAAAAAGCACATTTTCCTATCACAATATCACAAACAACCTTGCTTACTTTTCCATCTTTCAGACAGTTGCAGAACAGGAAGCTGAGTTCCATGGCCCTGCTGGACATCCAAGATATTTTACTGTCAAGAGATACGAAGTCTGCATCTTTTACCCTGAAGTACTAATAGATAGATTTTAAGCCACCCCTGCACATGACTGAACAATGTCCTCCTGTATTCAGACCAGCAAGTTTTGGAGGTAAAATTCCTTAGCTGTGGGACAATCAAGTTTCATTTTTGAAAGATAAGGAAGCTATGTAAAACTGCTTAGAGACTTGAAGCATTAAAATTTTTCTTGCTGAGATAGGTTCGTAGACAGAAGAGTGATGAAGCAGATAAAATATTAGAGGCATTACAATTGCAGTTAATGATCTGATCCTGCAGTTTATGATATACTTATTACTCTGCCAATAGTCACTGTCTCTCTGATAGAAAGAAGGAGTTGATTGGGCCAAAATCATAACAAGCCATTAATCTGCATTTAGGGATTATTTTAATGAACGGTCTTAAGAATCACAATGTGAGAAAGATAGTCTGACAAGACTAAAAAAGAGAACAGATCAGCTGATTCTGTTAGCACAGGAAAAGCCAGTCTGAAAAGCTGATATTCCTATTCCTATATATAGTTTTTAAAAAACACTTGTTGACCTTTGCTGGACACCAGGTGCCCACTGAAGCTGCTCTATCCTACCCCTCCTCAGCTTGGCAGGGCAGAGAAAATACAACCAAAGGCTCATGGGTCAAGATAAGGGCAGCACGAGATCCCTTAGCAGTACTGTCATAGGCAAAACAGCCCTGACTCATGGAAAAATTAATTTCATTTATTAGCAATCAAATCAGACTAGGGTAATGAGAAATAAAACCAAACCTCAAAACACCTTTTCCCCCACCTCCCTCCTGCCAGGCTCAACTTCTCTCCTGATTTTTTCTACCTCTTCCCCCTCAGCAGCACAGGAAATATGGGGAATGGGTGCTTCACTCAGCTTATCACAGGTTGTCTCTGGCACTCCTTCCTCCTCAGGGGAGGCTTCCACCCACTTCCTCTGCTTCAGTGTGGGGTCCCTTCCATGGGAGACAGTCCTCCATGAACTTCTCCAACATGAGTCTTTCACAGTTCTTCACAAAGTGCCCCAGCGTGGGTCCTCCACAGGGTCACAAGTTCTGCCAGCAAACTTTCTCCAGCATGGGCTCCTCTCTCCACAAGTCCAAGGAGAGGTGTCACATCCTCTTACATTCTTATTAAATATAATTGGTTTATTTTACACTAGTACCTAGAAGTCATCATCCTAGACCAAAACCTGTGCTAGAATCTGTGTGATACGTAATGATGATAAACTTTTATTGCAGCTGTGCTTAGGGGTGCAAATCAGACCGAGGGCCTTCATTGCAGTCCATGTGGTACGCATGGAAAAAAAGACAACACTGTTGTGGGCAACAACTGCATGCCTGACTAGAAAGCACAGCGATTAACACATTAACCGAAGGAAGTACCCAAGAACTTAACATGATGAAACAATGGGAACACTAAAATAAAAGTTTTGTTTGGTACAGTCAGGAGTTGTAAAGAAGTCAGGAGAAAATCAGGAAACAGAAAAGTGAATGAACACAGAATTTGAAAGAGAAGATAAAATATGAGAAAACATAACCAAAACAGGAAAAAAACCCACCAACCAAACCTGAAGAAAAACAACACTGTTGACAGGCTCTTCAAAACTGCTTTCAAACCTCTCTTCACCTTCTTTTATATTATTCTTTTAAAATATGCTAAGTTTAGTCCTATAATTCTGTAGTACTCCAAAAGCCTCTTCCCATATAACTATCCCCATTTTTGCCTCATAAGAGAACAGTAAAGATGAACAACACAAGGAGCTTTGGAAAAAGAGGCAGCATGGAAAGAGGGAAGCAGAAAACTGCCACATACACTTCTAAAAAGCTGCAAGGAATGAGGCAATGAAGAAAATGGACAGGAGTCAGCTGGGGAAAAGAAAGGCCAGCTACAACCTGTAAGAGCAGAAAATACAGAGGCTATATACTCAGCATAGCTGCCATCTGAAAAGATGGAAAGCAAGCATTCTGCTGTCAGGAATTGAGTCTGAATTCCATTTTCTTTCTAAAAGCTCCATTTACCTTTCCTGACCCCTATTGTGGGACCTCAGGAACAAGGCAACGCCTTTTGAGTAGTACAGCAAAATTCAAACTTAAGTTTACTCAGATGATTTTAATTCTTTTACTCTGCTTTCTGTCTGTATGCAGAGTTCCTGCTGATGCAGACTATCAATTGATATTTACCATTCATACTTCTGAACAAATGTAAAGTTAATATCTTATTTAAGAGAAAGAAATACAAGCAGTAACACAGTAACATAGCTCATTTGAAATAAGTTCCTGATTAAATAACAGAAATTATGTTATTTATTGACCAACAACTTTTGCCTGTGATGTGTTCTGCACAAGACAATCCTAACGGTCTCATGCCATGCAAGAGTGCTTTGGCCTGGAATGTAAGCATCCTGACAGCAAAACACAAGGCTGTCATGTCATTTTAAAAGGCATTTGTCTGGGTGAGCAGCAATCAATAAATTTCCAGAAAGGCCTTCTTAACACCACGTGCTATGTTAAGAACCACAGCTTTTAATGAAAATAAATAAATAAATAAATAAATATAGGCAAGTACACTGCCTATATGAAGCTTTTAATTCTTTGAGGTTAGCAGGTCCTGCAGCACTTACCATTGTTACCAACTGCATCGTGGTGTATGGGGTTCATGGTGTATCAAGGTGTATGAGAAACTTGCCTTTTTCTTCCTCTACAGACAGTTTTCAACTACTTACCTTTCCCAACCTCCAAACTCACAGATTACCTTGAAAATATGCCACATGCTATTTGCTCACTCATGTATTGTTATTTCTCTTCTCTCTCAAATATGCTACTATTAGGACAGACTAACACATTTCATAAAAGAATATGCAATACCCTGTTTGATAATTTCACTCCACAGCCAATGCCATATGAAGTATTCACAACCCAGAACAAAACAGCTTTGCATTGCACAGATCACACATTCATGTCCTGCTTGTCTCCTCTTGCAGAGCATTGTCAACTTTCCCACATAAGGAGGACAATGAATCAAAACCTTCAGTATAAAAGTTTGTATTTGTCACCACTGCTTTTTAAGCTGTCCAAACTGCAGTGCTTTGAAACAGAGGGTGCCACAAACCAAACATATTCTCCAGAGGAAAAACTCTTGACTAAGCTGTTTCCACTACTGAGCCACTGAGATCATGCAATAATCAGCATGAAAATATCTGATTAATGGGATTGTAGATAGGAGAATAAAGTTCTATGTGAGAGAGCAAAAGATAAGTTTATTGAAAACTCAAGTGTGCTAGTACAGGAAGAGTATTGTTTTCTGTTTAGTTTGAGATAGGCCATTTACAGATTGAATGAGTTTTAAAACCTCATTCCTAAATGAGGGAATGGGATGAGATTTCCTCTGGGAAGGATTTGTATAGAAGGATGTGTATATACCAGCATTCTACCTGATCCATTTTAATACTTAGGGGAAAAAAAATTGTATCAGTGGGTAAGGCAAGCAGATTCTATAGCAAAAACAGTTTGGTGAAGACAGATTTTTCATGCAAGTTGATGCAACATATCTGTAGCAGATAATACCCATGAAAGTCTGTACACTGCTAGAATGTCTCATAAAGGGAAAAAAAACCTCCAACCATAAAAAACCCCAAATATTTCCCTAGTTTCTTTTTAGCATCTTCTTTTATTTAGCTTTTTATTATTGCAATTACTTTTCCATAAATAACTTGTCTAATTGTTTCCATTTTATTACTGAAGAGCAAATGGGATTGAAAAAAAAATACCTCAGCATCTTTACCAAGAATCCCCAGACAGGATGGTGATAATTTATTTACCAGTGCAAACAAAAATATTTTCGGTGTAAACTTAGATCTTAAAAAAATACCTGTAAACAAACTACCACATCAGTATTACATCAGATAGGTATCACATTAAAAAGAACCTTTCAAAGGTTTTGTGAATTAAATAATCTCTAAATGATAATAATGTTAGGTTTTAGTTGGTCACTGTTGCTTTTTAAAGAAATAAATTTATCATGTAATGAAATCCTAACATACACAGCTCTATGAGTAATTTAATCTCAGTTTCATTGAAGACATTCAGTTTTATATGTCACATTTATTCTACTTCCAATATCTTTATATATATATTTGCAATCAGTTATCACCACAGCTGGTCACCAGAGTTCTAATTTGGCCTTCATCTATCAGCTCAGTTCCAAAATAATACCTGTGAGTGGAAAGCCTTCCTTTTTTTTTTTTTTTGAAGTTCACTATTTAATATTCCAAATGCTGGTGCACAGAGGAACAAAAAGTACAGCCTACAGGTCACATGGACTGTGAGAAGCATTTGTATGCAGACACGCAAACACGTAGCATTTCTGTCCATCCTTCCAAAGCCATGATTTTCTTATGCAACTCCATATTACATCCCAGCAATTAAAGTCTCTAATGAACCAAACCTTGAGGCCCATTCCATTAGCACCTGAATGACAACACATTCAAGCAGCAAAATCCTATCTTTGCACCTGGCAGATAATGTGTTATTTTTCAGGCACGCACACTCTTTTCCTCAAACGAAACAGAAAGAAGTCTTTTTGTATGCAGAGAGCATTCAAAGCCAGGTGCATTGAAAGCAATACATTATTTTCATCCACAGAACCCAAACACAATCCTATGCCCTTAGCTCATATTCTACCACTACTAGCTTCCTCCTCACAGAAACAGTTTTCTTTCTGCAGCCCAACTCAGCAGCAAAATCCAGAACAGAAGCATAAGAAGCACTATTACCCTTTGCAAACTTTCCAGACAGAAGCATCTATAGCAAAGGATGCACCTTAGATTATTTCTAAAATATGGTAACTCCATATTTTGCAGTTCTTTCTTATGGATGCTGGTGTAGTAAACTTAGTGACTAAAGATGCTCCTGCCACAATATATTCACCTATGTATGTTTCTTGATTGTTGTTGTTAGACAGGAAAGTAAAAAAGCCCCAAACATACAGCAGCATAGTCATGTACCCTGATATCCATTTTCAGTTGTCTTGGTATGCTTGACTGTAAATGCTTCAGCTCAGGAAGCTGCTTCATGTTGCTTCAATTCGTCCTGCCATTTGCAGCAGCAAGATCTGCTACAGAACAGACAAAAGAAAGCACCAGCTGCCTCAGACACACAATTTTAATCCGTCTGGTTTTGTCTGCATTTTATTAATATCTCACTAAATTGCTATAAATTCTCCCTTACTGCTGTAAATAACAGCAAAGCTATCTAATAGATGAACAAATGCTGAATTCTATAAATATGCAGCCTGAAATAACATGAAAATCAGCAGAGTGCCAACTTACAGTGTATAGAGTTGCTATGCACAGTAATCTGATTGTTCCAGATGTATTTGTTTTGAAAACTATGCCATTTTCAGACACAAAAACAAGATCTAAGAGCAGGATGGAATCTAAGAGCAACCTGGTGTAGTAGAAGCAGTAGCAGGGGGAGGGCGTGGGGGGGTGTGGATCTTCCGATCCAAACCATCCTATAATTTTGTGAAAATGTAGACCACATTCTGAAACACATTTACACTAAGAAAGATTCTGGGGTCATAGTAAATGAGCCAATTAAACATGAACATTCAGCACAGTGCTATAGATAAGAAAATTACTGTGATTCCTGGATGCTTAAGCCAGCAAATACTAAGATTACCGAAGAGCTGGTATTTATCTCTGTAAAGAGCATTAGTGAGAACATTACTGGAATAGTATGTCATGCTGTGCAGTACACAATTTAAAAATTATTGAGTGAAAAGTTAGAAGGGATTCAAAAATGTTTTCAAAATAGCTTGTAATGTGAAAAATCCATCTGTGAAAGTGTCAATAAGCTCTAATTGGTTTATTAATTAGAAAGCTGAGATATGACTTGATCAGCATCTGCAAATACATGTAAGTAAAGATTCATGGCTTATGGCTCTGTATGATAACAACTTTAAAAATTTATAATGAGATCCAGTAACCAGAGAACCACGAAAGATAAAGTTCAGGCTCAGGTTTACATTTCAACTGTGAGCCTAAGGAATCACTGGGAAAATATTAGGACAGAGGTGTGTTCAAGCATTTTTGTCTTTTTTAATCATAACTTTGTTTCAACATATGCCATACCTTATACAGAAATTATGTGCAGCTTAGGAACTTCCACTAAATGAGCACAAGAGTCCCTTTTGTTTTTAAAATCACAAAGCTCTGAGTATTTCTCAAAACAGAAGTTCCTAAAGATGCCTTAAGAGGCACAGAAACTGAGCATCAGGATTTACCGAAGACAACTACAGACAAAAGCAAGACCTGGAGCACGCGGTGTAAGGCACTCACAGGCAGAGGAAGTTCTACCAGACTGTTTCCAATTACACTCTTGCTTATAATGCTCTAAACAACGTATCTAATTTGACCATCCAAGAATAAAATCTTCCACTACTATGCATAGTTTGATTTTCAAAGCTTTGCACTTTTTCTCATAAAGTTTTCCTTGTACAGGGCAGCAGCTGTAAATGGCCACTCTGCTGCCTTCTTTCAAATTGTGCTGTGTGTCTGGGATGCTTACAAAATGCTTGAGAACATTTAGGCTTCTAATGCTCTGTAAAATTTTCTGTTCTTGAGCAGTTTTGTCTTAATGTATTATACTCTCCATTTTACCCATGTTAAACTGTATACCTTTGGCGGCAAGGACTGGTTTTTTGCCTTAATTCTATACAGGCCTGGGCCAACAGAGTCCTAGGACATACGTTCACTGGCAACAAGTAAGAAGGTAATATAGTCAATTGACAAAAGCCCTGCAGTCTACAATAATTTGATATCTGCAAAACAGTGAATTGTGGATAGAAAGTACAGTTCACCAGTTTATGTCTATTGCTGCTGTCCTCAACTAGAAACTGTCCTTTCACTTGTGGTGCAGAGATGAGTGTTTCAGAATTGAAAAAAATCTCACTTTAGTACTTGAAAGTGAGTTCAGCTAATGGCATCTACATCAGATTACTTCAGACATTACTTTTTTCCATATTTAATTATTGTATAATATTTTCAAATACTGAGGTTTCCAGCAAGTCAAGGACTCTTCTCCTACAAGGAATATTACCCACTAAATATCACAGTTAACAACTCAAAGCAAATTGACGTAATTTCTACTACTCTTCTTCACTTTATACCTTGTGTAGCACTGTATATACATCCTATATAGCTATGTTACTGCCATACACTACATTTAGTGGGCCTTGATACCTTCCTTTCACATTTGGATTCAATTCCTCGTTTTCTTTTGTCTTTGGACAATTCTCCCACTCACACAAGGAATTTATCTACAAAAGCTGGAACAAATATCAACACACCAGTGCTTTGTTTTAACATTTGGTTGAATCAGACTTGATATTGACGAGCACCCTTTTAAAACTACAGTCCACATAGGAGAGGTGCATTAATCAAACATAGTTAAAAAAGTGATTCAACATCAGTCTTGTTTTGCAAAAACAGTAGGCACTTTAGACTCCCTATTTATTTGCACATGGAACATTCAGCAGGATGGGGTTGTTTCAGTAAAGGAAGGTTCTTTTCAGATGAACTGAAAGGAAACAGAAGCTGTCAAGGGGAAACATTCTACTCCTGATTCTGCAGCAAATAACTGTAAATCTGATTTGACTAACTTGCTAGTGCTACAAAAGTACAACACATATAATAAAAGAGGAACTTATTTATTCATGGTGATCTAAGACTAGTCAAAAAGCAATCTTTATGTGTTCCATCAAAATAAAATTATTCATATCTTACTGCACATTTCAAATAAATACTGAATTTATAAATAAAATTATATCTCAGGAGGTCTTCATCTTCTTAACTCAATTCTAGTAAAAGTTTTAGGATCAAACTTTGAGAAACAAGACCATCCAAACCTTAAGCTTATGTCCAGAAGGATAATTTCTGACATCAAATGTGTCTGGTGTCACATGTGTGTTTATCCATCTTATCCTGGCATATTAAAAGTCAAAATCCTGTTATTTATACCCACATTGATTATGTTCACCAGTGGATAGCAGCACGAAGTCAAGACTTGCTTTTGAAACTTGTTCTAGAACAACTTTACATAAGCTGTTCTGTGAAAAGAGGAAAAGAAAAGGGATAAATATACAAAACACATTTCTGCTACTTAGCACAGTCTAGATGAAAACATTTTCTTGTATAATTCATTAAACTTCCAGTATTAAACAGGTTAAAGCACTTCTATTTAATGGGTTTCAGTGCAATGAATCCTTCAGAGTAATAGAAATGAAATAATCTTGCATTACTTGTAACTACGGTGCAGATATGTATTTTGGTTAACACAGCTATAAAGGAACTTTTCTGAGCGACAAATGTACTTTATTAAAATTCCAATTATTGCCATAGGTGGATGTGCTGTGAAAGCTTGTTATGCCCAGACCATCCCAAGGACAGTGCAAATTAGAATGAATGAAGCAGCATGGTTCTTTTCAAGCTGCATCTCCATATTTTTCTTCCTGCTAATTCTGAAATCAAGCATATGCTAGGCTATCTATTATCTTCAGTATGTTGTACTATCTGTTCTTCCCGTTGAGAAATCCATTTCCCATACAAGCTTGTAAATCTATGATTCTGTCTCTTCAAGCAAATTATTTTGAATCTTAGTGACAATTAAAAATCAGGTGAAAAGATTACGTACTTGAATCAGAAATGTAAATCTTTTCTTCAACAATGCAAAAAAAGGTAGTGGTTTTCTTCCGGATGAATTATGAGTTTCTCTTCTCCCATTTTTTGAACACATAAATATTAACATTTAATGGGATAGACTGAGAAGAAAACCACAGAATTGATAAGGAAGGTGTGGCATTTTTTTTTTTCCAAGCAGTTTAAAAGTAGGGCCTTTCAGTCAGCTCTGAGACTCATGTCCAAACATACACCTGCTCTTTTTGATGGGATTTCAGCATTTATATCCCAGGAGAGCAACTTTACCAACAGATTTCACTATATTCCTCAGTAAATTGTTCTCAGTCCCTCTTCTTGACACCAATACTTTTTATAGGAAAGTGTGATACATATTGCATTAGAAAGGGAGTGGATACTATTTTACAGCTGATAGAAAAAAAGTCCCAGAGTCTGGTTTGTTGGGTTTTTTGTACTGCAAAGTCCAGTTTTTAGTCAGTGCCTCAACTACAATACATTTTCTGCAAGTGGAATCACAGGACAGACCGCTAGAAATGGCAAGCTTGCAATTTACCTGCGAAAGTTCTGGTCAAAAACAGGCTACAGAAAAATATTTTGTTAAAAAGTGCTGGAAAGCACTGCCTGTTTCTCATTTATCTGAAGTATTTCTTCTTCTATATAATCAGAAAAAAGTCAATTCAAAACTCACAATCAGTTTTGCATGACAATAATTTTAGTATCTTAAATAAATAAAACAACCTTAAACTATATCATGGATCAAAAGGTCACCCAGATATTTCTGAAAAAGTATTGCTATTTTGACAGTTGGAGCAAAACACTTTCAAAGCTGGATTTTAAGAAACATATGCTTCACTGCCTTCAAATAGGAAGTTGGCTCAGTACTGGCTCAGATATCTGAAAATATTACTGGGTTTTAGTTAAAGTTTACACTTGGAAAAAACTTGTAAATGTTTGCAGATGTCTGTCATATTCAGCTATATTTTTGCCATCTCTTGCTTGTTTTTCCTAGTAGACCCATATTAAACAAAACAAAACCAAGTAAGAAAACTTCGCACATCTTGATCAATACACCACACTAGCAAAAGATTGCAGTACACCTCCAGATTAATTGTATAACCAACAGAGGCTGCCAAAAATAATAACATCTATTTTTCTGTTGAAGTGTTGAAAGAGCTGCTACATTGATGAGCATGAATTAGCAGACAATATTTTAACTACAAAAGTGAACTCTAATTCAATCACATGATAAACTTCAGATGTCAAAGTATTTTCAGCTGTCAAAAGGGGGCCTGTGAAGGCAGAATAACCCAAGGTAGTGAAATCCCTGAAATAGCCCTAAGCCTCCTTTTATGGTAAAATGGCACTAGTCAGCCACAGTCATACAGTTTCAGCTGGTGGTCCCAAGGGAGTGCAGTTTTATCCCAGTGACACTTGGTTAAATGAATTAACTCTGTTTCATAAACAAATAAAAGATGCTTTGCTCATTTCTGCAGCATTGCCTCCAACTTGGGTTTGGTGGGAAGGAGCCAGGGCAGTACTGGCTCAGTGTTGCCTCTGCTGGGCCCCTCTGCATGACATGGGCATGCTCTGAAGAGCTGAGGGGCACAGCTTCCATCAACCTTCAATGGAGTTGCCATAGCCCACCCTTGTTTTCTAGGTGGGTGTGACTTAGAAGTAATTATTTTTGCATTGGTACCATTTTAGGTGGAACATGTGGGATATACACACTATTTTTAATAGAGAATGCTTCCCAAAGAACTGAAGCAAGTATTAGAAAAGGAAAACATATGGAGTACCTGTTGAAATTACTTTAGGGAATCATTCAAGAGTGCCTAAAAAGCACAGTAATTCACACGACCCTAGCAAGACAGCCAGCTGTTAAGCCTACAGCATTTCCCAAGCAACAGCTACTGTGGCAGCTGCCAGCAGATCAGATGTTGTAGCTTTGAGACACTGTTTTCCATACAGAATCATAGAATCATATAGTTATATCTAACTCCACTACTACATAAAACACACTTTTTGTTCACAAAAATAGAGCATACTATGGAAAACTGTTGCGAAGAAAAACTTTGGAGTCAAAATTATTCAATGTTTAAATGGCAAGAATGCACAGGGATCTGAATGACATTTCACTACATCTGCCTCAAATACCTCCTGGAATATAAACATGAACCTCCAAAAAGCAAAACCCTCTGTTCTTCAGAAAGGCCTTATACAGTATCCATACAGAGCTCTTCAGAAGTGTTTTTAGGCACTGGTCATGGAAGCCCACCAGACCAGCGGATTATAAATTGAAAAGGAAACACTGACAGGATCAGCTCTTGGGCTTGAAACAGCATTATGAGACAGCCTGACAATAGGTGCTTGAAGGTGCAAAGTCAAGAGTCTGGTTCTAACCTATTTCCCAAGCCAAAGTACTGTTTGCAAAGCCACCACCACTGTTTGAAGGAAAGGTCATGAATGAAAGGTGACAACTCATGTTCTAATAATGTTGTTCTAAAATCAGATCTTGGACTCAGCACTGGCTCCTGGGCAATGAGCTACATGAACTTTTACAAGGGGTAAAAATGGCATATTTGCACACTATTTATACAGTAAACTCGCCTCTTTACACCAGCTGTTGGTGCTTGCAGTAATTGAAGCACTTCAGTGGCTCACCGAGCATTTATTTCTAAGCTTCTAGGAGGTGTACTGAGGAAAAGAAAACAGAAATACTGTAAAACCCTAATACTGTCTCTCAAGGCTATGAAATTCAAATGGCCACATGTTTTTTGATGCTGATTCTGTTTTATGGGCTATGATCAGGTACCAAGTAAGGAAGTTAGCTAAAACCATGGTGTCTTCCAAAAAGCATTACACGACAGCTTGACTGAAATATTAGATGTGAACACCTCTTTTCCAAAGCTTTCATTAAAAATCTCAGTATTCAAAGGCAACCAATTAAAAGCGTTCCTCAAAGTTTATTAAAGACAATTCAGCAGATGTGCACTTAGCCTCCCAAACACTTGAGTGTGCAGCATAGGACAGGATACAAACTGTTCAGCATAGTGATCCTAAGAGGTGAAAGGTATGAAAGAAAAATTCTATTTAATTGAAACAAAAAATTATTAGAATTTCCTTGAACAGCAGGTGTCCCTGATAGTACTGGCTTAATTAGTCCCTAAGCAAACTCTGTCGTGAATCACTACTAAGACACTTCCCTCCCAAACTCCAGCATTGCCTGTAACTCTGGGCTTCCCATCTCCAATGCCTTTGGGAATGGTTCAAACTCTCAACTTATTGTTTCATCGTTGTTTATATCTTCTGCTCTTTGAGATCTCCATGTGTACAGATTTAAAAGAAAGTTTTGAATTCAAAAGGATTATCTTTTTTTCAAGGTTGAATGCAACCCAATCTCCTTATTTCTTCCCTTTCTACACACAAGGGATGCCACCTTAAGGAAAGAGAGCAAGTTACATAAAGAATGGAATCAGAGATACCTGTGTTACTTGTAAGCCTCTGATCTACTTTTGCAAAGACAAATATTCTGGTTTGGCTATTTTGTTCAAGCCTGCTGTGAAAGAGAGAGGGTGTGGGGAAGAAGGGAGGAATAGCTCTTAGAGGACTAATTCTCACATCACATATATCTGGAAAGATAGGAATGTATTGGAATGACTGCAGAGAGAGAAACCAAGAGCTGGGGCAAATTATACTCCTCACTGAATGAAGAAGTCAAAAGACAGCAAATTAATCACAAGAAGGTTCCCATCTTCTTGAAGCAAACTAAGTAAATACGTCTCAGACTACAACTATCCTGCAAAATTACAAATTAATGATACACAAAAGAATCTATGTTAAAAGAGCGTTATCAAACTTGCCATTCCAATGGTGGAATTCAGACTTAGAAAATGACAGAACTGTCTGTGCATAAATCATCCCAGTATAACCTGGGACCTTCCTCTTGTCCTGAGACTTTGCATTAGGTGCCTCTGAGTACCTGGGTCTGAGTCAGTCTGTGTGCTGCCCAGAGAGGAAGCACTGGCAGAGGAGTTGTACTTGGTAGATAATGCACCATCTAGTGATTCATCCCTGTCCTCCACTTCATGTCAGTGTCCAGATTTATTGAATTGAGTACATCAAGAGAGAAAAAAATTGAGGCATGCATCATTCCTTCAAATGCAGAACCTGTTTGATTTGATGGGTAGAGTGAACTGTGCTCAGCTAATGGGCTTGCCTATTTTCTGCTCACTCTTCAAACTTTTTTGCACTAACTCACAATTCGTTCTTAAGAGGTCCTCATTAGAATTTCTGAGGAATTCATGGGCCATCTTCCCAAAATCTTCTGTGAAAGAACTCAGTGGCATTAACTTTGGATGGCTGAATCTGAAGCAGAGATAGTCTTAGCTTTCCTCACACCATTCCCAGACCTTCCTCACTCAAGAGATCCCTAACTAGTTACCTTGTTCTGTAAATAGGTTACTGAAGTATTTTGCCTGCCCAGCTCATTCTTTAACTCTTTGCCTCCTGTTCACATAATTTTGCTTTTGACCAGCTGATTCCCAGTTTTCCATTTATTCCCCCTTCTCCAACCCTAAAAGCAGGGTTTATGTCATTCCTCACCAAACTATCACAGCAAAATCCAATATTATTTTTTCTTGTCATAATTCATTACCGACTTCTTTCACTAGTTTCTTCTCCCCTTTTCTGACTCTCATCCAGTCTCTGTCTCACTGCACTTTGAGTTTATTCCATTTCCCCTTCTGCTTTTACTCGACTCCACATAGCAAAAACAGATTACTTGCTCTCCTTCAAGAGACCAAGAAATCAGCAGAAATCCATTAAGGGAAAGTTTCTGAAGCTTCTGTAGCCCTAACCTGGAGCACACTTAAGCAATTTGTAGTTATTCAGCATGGTAATTTTGGAGCTGTATGGACCATATTCAATTGTTCTATAGGGATGATATGGGTGTAATTTGACCATCATTTTGGGACCTGTCTGAGGAAAAGCAGTTTGAAGATAAATGGTCTTTCTTTGGCCATTTTAACTACGGAAATTAAAAAAATTATCTACCAAAGCTTTGAAAAGCTACATACCCATTAAGGTATCCTGCTCGGAACAGTTTCCAATTGTCACCTATTGTAAGAAAATGCTGGAGAGGGTTTTATATAACTATGTTTATGTATGTTTTAACTCCTGTATTTCTGTGGAAATTAAATTTTTTCATAGGAAAAATTTGTAACATTTTGAATACTTTGTTTACAATTTAGATTACAAAACAAGAGACTCTAAGCCTTTCTAGGTTTTGCAAATACTGATCAGGAGTGGTTTGCATGCAGTCATTCTTGATTTGGCACAGAAAGATGGATTCACACTTTCCTAAGTTTTCTTTCAAACGCATGTTCTCTCATTAACATAACCCTTTTTAGAAGTCTTACACCCACACACCCTTAAAACTCCAATTATGGGCATTCACATCATCAGTAGCCTAAAAAACCCTTTTACATCAGCAACACATAAAGGGAAGCAGTAACTGCTTATGTTAACTGCAGCTAAATTTATCACACTGAGTATTTTGCCTCTAGTCATTTCAGTTACTACAAGCCACTCAAAGATAGCACAGAAATTAAAAAATCTAAGAACTGAGGACATTAGCAAGAGGTAAAGGTGCCACTAGAAGCATATTTATAGGTGGAACAATTAGTTCAGAGGACCTGATGTTGGTAAAAATAGACAAATACATATTTTGAATATTTTACCATGGATTAGCCCTACTCTGGTCCCACAGCCAGCCAGTTAACTCTTGGACTAGAGTAGGAGATCCTGAAGTGAAACTTCTGACTTAGTTTGATCAGAAGAGAGTTAATTAATTTCTGGTCTCTCCAACTGAGAGACTCACTTCAAAAGAGCACTCCTGGCCCAAATCAGGACCCTAATGTAGACACACCTTGACAATGAAATTTATAAAGTTATTGTAGAAACCAAGATTGGCCCTATTGAAGTTAGTGTTGCAAAGGGAAGTAAGCAAGATCCAAATCTGGACCCTGTAAAAGTATTACTGAACTTTAAAACTGAATTACAAATGCTTGCATAAAGGTTTATATTTGCCTACAAGGGAAATGGAGGAAAGCAGACAGCTTGAGGCCTCAGCAGGTGAATTAGAGATGATGTTCATCAACAAAGAATTGCCAGAAACTGCTATATTAGCTGGAGAAGCTAGGTAGCCTGTAAATTCACTACTATCTTAGCTGAACAGATAGACTACGGGAAGAGAAAACCTACTTCACTTTTTGTTGGGGTCATACAGGGCTGGTGGACTTTGTGACATGAGGAATTTACAAACTCTTCCAGGGTAGCCAGAAGTTACCAATTTCGAGATCCCCAGAAGTCCCTATTATAACTGAATTCTCAAAATTTAAGAGGAAGCTGGGATGCAAACATATGTATTGTTCCAGTTAAAATGCCTGCAGGCCAAGTAACTCTTCTCTAAATGAGGCATACAAATTAGTTCCTCTGATGATCAAGGGAGATGCTCTGCTTATTTATCTAGTGTGGGTAAAGGGACCTGTGTGTGCATGAAAGGGTTTGGGGAGTTGTTTGTTTGATTTAATGAGTGTAATTTCTGAATTGAATTTTCCAGCATACTTGAAATTTCAAGCAGACTATTATTTCTATGGAAGTATATACTTACAGAACTTAACAAAGAAAAGCACACTATATGCTTTCAGATATTTCTTCCTTCTGTTTTCCATAGAATTAAATAAAATAAATAAAAAATTCCCGTAGCAAAACCTGTAACTTTAAAAAACAGTATGCAGAAAATATATTTAAAAAAAAAAAAAAGAAAAGAAGAAGATTCAGATTCAGGTTCTTTCTCCATCAACAGATTTTCCATCTTCCAGATTCAGCCAGCTGAGGTCAGTCCAGCAAAAAGAAATCAGTGATTCATCCACGCTACAATTTATTTCGACACATTTCTGTCTCTGCCACAAAGGTCTGAAAGATTTGAAAGGTGAGCCCATGTGAACCTCATGAAGATCAGCAAGTAACATCCACATGCAACGTCCTGCACTTGGATCGGGGCAATCTGAAGCACAAATACCTACTGGGTGGAGAATGAATCAAGAGCAGCCCTGAGGAGGACTTGGGGATGTTGATAGATGAGAAGCTCAACATGACCTGGCAGTGTGCATTTGCAGCCAAAAAAGCCAATCATATGCTGGGCTGCATCACAAGAAGCGTGACCAGCAGGTTGAGGGAGGTAATCCTGCCCCTCTACTCCACTCTCATGAGACCTCACCTGTAAGTCCTGCCTCCAGCTAGGGAGCCCCACGGATGCCAAATCATTTAGCTGGTTCTCTCCCAAATATTTCCCAGCTTTTCAATTCATTTTTAGATGTGAGCTCCAAAGCTAGATTTTAAACCAGAAGTTTAAAATAGAGGTTTAAGAAATGTCAAATACAGGTAAAATGTTGTTCTGTGAAAGTTGACCACCTAAGTTGTCAAACTAGAAAAAAAAATCTGTCACCGCTATAGTCAACCTGTTCATGAAAGTCAGCCAAAGCCCAAGTGAAACAGAATGGTAAAAACTGTATGGTTTAAAAGCTCTCTGACTACAGGATCTCAAAAGCACTCAGCATAGTTCTAGGTCAGCATGACTAACCTGAAGGATCCTATAAGCACAAGTAGATGTTTACCATTTAGGCATCTTACAGATACCTTTCATGTACATTGTTAATGGGTTGAGGCTGCTTAGCCCTCCTGAAACCAGTTAATAAGGCACACTCCTGTGTGGAAACACAAATGACTGGAATTTCCTGTGAACTTTGTCATCATAAGTTATCAAAACCATTCTTTCTCTCCTCATTTTAGTCAAAATTTTGTCATCTTTGGAACAACCTTTTCATCCAAAAAGCTACATGAAATAATGGAATTCTTTTATTTGAAAAGCAACATTTCTTGTTTCACATTGAAATCTCAGTAACTTTAAAGAACTCATCCTTTCCAGGGGAGGCGAACTTGTCAGCATCTTAAGTCTATTATAAGAACTGTATGGTGTATGAACCAGACAAGCAAACTTTTAAACAATATGACAGAGTATAAACTTGTATTACATGAACATGGTCTAAGACACTCAGAAAGTGAAGAAAAGCTCATCCAATGCAGGAAAAAGATTACAAAAAAAAAAATAGGATTACACTATTGCACCAATGAAGGCTTCTACCTAGGACACTCTCTAATAGCTTAGTATCTTTCTTATATTGTGGCACCCAAAACTGCCCACAATATTCAAGATGAGGCTGCCCCAGTGCAGAGCAGAGCGGGACAGTCCCCTCCCTTGATCGGCTGGTGATGCTTTGCCTGATGCCCCCAAGGACATGGTTGGTTCTCCTGGCTGCCAGGGCACTGCTGACTCATATTCAACTTGCCATTGACCAGGACCCCCAGGTGCCTTTCCCTGCACTGCTTTCCAGCATCTCATTCCCTAGTCTGTATGTACATCCAGATTTCCCCATCCCAGGTACAGAATCTGGCACTTCCCCTTGTTGAACTCCCTATGGTTGGTGATTGCCCAGTCCTCTCATTTGTCGCGGCCTCTCTGCAGGACCTCCCTGCCTTCCAGGGAGCCAACAGCTACTCCCAGTTTTGTGTCATGTCCCTTNTTTAAAAAAAAAAAAAAGAAAAGAAGAAGATTCAGATTCAGGTTCTTTCTCCATCAACAGATTTTCCATCTTCCAGATTCAGCCAGCTGAGGTCAGTCCAGCAAAAAGAAATCAGTGATTCATCCACGCTACAATTTATTTCGACACATTTCTGTCTCTGCCACAAAGGTCTGAAAGATTTGAAAGGTGAGCCCATGTGAACCTCATGAAGATCAGCAAGTAACATCCACATGCAACGTCCTGCACTTGGATCGGGGCAATCTGAAGCACAAATACCTACTGGGTGGAGAATGAATCAAGAGCAGCCCTGAGGAGGACTTGGGGATGTTGATAGATGAGAAGCTCAACATGACCTGGCAGTGTGCATTTGCAGCCAAAAAAGCCAATCATATGCTGGGCTGCATCACAAGAAGCGTGACCAGCAGGTTGAGGGAGGTAATCCTGCCCCTCTACTCCACTCTCATGAGACCTCACCTGTAAGTCCTGCCTCCAGCTAGGGAGCCCCACGGATGTCAAATCATTTAGCTGGTTCTCTCCCAAATATTTCCCAGCTTTTCAATTCATTTTTAGATGTGAGCTCCAAAGCTAGATTTTAAACCAGAAGTTTAAAATAGAGGTTTAAGAAATGTCAAATACAGGTAAAATGTTGTTCTGTGAAAGTTGACCACCTAAGTTGTCAAACTAGAAAAAAAAATCTGTCACCGCTATAGTCAACCTGTTCATGAAAGTCAGCCAAAGCCCAAGTGAAACAGAATGGTAAAAACTGTATGGTTTAAAAGCTCTCTGACTACAGGATCTCAAAAGCACTCAGCATAGTTCTAGGTCAGCATGACTAACCTGAAGGATCCTATAAGCACAAGTAGATGTTTACCATTTAGGCATCTTACAGATACCTTTCATGTACATTGTTAATGGGTTGAGGCTGCTTTAGCCCTCCTGAAACCAGTTAATAAGGCACACTCCTGTGTGGAAACACAAATGACTGGAATTTCCTGTGAACTTTGTCATCATAAGTTATCAAAACCATTCTTTCTCTCCTCATTTTAGTCAAAATTTTGTCATCTTTGGAACAACCTTTTCATCCAAAAAGCTACATGAAATAATGGAATTCTTTTATTTGAAAAGCAACATTTCTTGTTTCACATTGAAATCTCAGTAACTTTAAAGAACTCATCCTTTCCAGGGGAGGCGAACTTGTCAGCATCTTAAGTCTATTATAAGAACTGTATGGTGTATGAACCAGACAAGCAAACTTTTAAACAATATGACAGAGTATAAACTTGTATTACATGAACATGGTCTAAGACACTCAGAAAGTGAAGAAAAGCTCATCCAATGCAGGAAAAAGATTACAAAAAAAAAAATAGGATTACACTATTGCACCAATGAAGGCTTCTACCTAGGACACTCTCTAATAGCTTAGTATCTTTCTTATATTGTGGCACCCAAAACTGCCCACAATATTCAAGATGAGGCTGCCCCAGTGCAGAGCAGAGCGGGACAGTCCCCTCCCTTGATCGGCTGGTGATGCTTTGCCTGATGCCCCCAAGGACATGGTTGGTTCTCCTGGCTGCCAGGGCACTGCTGACTCATATTCAACTTGCCATTGACCAGGACCCCCAGGTGCCTTTCCCTGCACTGCTTTCCAGCATCTCATTCCCTAGTCTGTATGTACATCCAGATTTCCCCATCCCAGGTACAGAATCTGGCACTTCCCCTTGTTGAACTCCCTATGGTTGGTGATTGCCCAGTCCTCTCATTTGTCGCGGCCTCTCTGCAGGACCTCCCTGCCTTCCAGGGAGCCAACAGCTACTCCCAGTTTTGTGTCATGTCCCTTCCTGTCCTGTGTCCAAGGAGGGAAGAGCACAGGTCCCAGGATGGAGCCCCACTAGTGACAGGTCACCAGTCTGGTGTCAGCCCATTCACTATTACCCTCTGTGCTTGACCCATGAACCATCTGTTCACCCATCACATAATGTGTTATATCCCCCACTTCATTCCAAACCCCATCTTCTCCTAACCCTGTTTGCTAACCCACAGCCAACCTTTGCTCCCACTCCCCTCCATAGCCCTACATGTTCAGGCTCAGCCATGTGGGGCCAAGATAGGGGCTTGCAATTGCACAATCAGTAGTGCCCTTAAATTGCTTATGATTTCTGCTTCATTTGCAGAAGAGGTCACCCACATGCTGCCCTCAGCAGGACCCTGAACCACTGAGTCAACTGTCTGCAGTCAGCAGAGACTGCTGCTGGAGCGCTTCAAGACATATCAGCAAGGGGTAATGACCTGCACTGTATAGTGTGAATGGGAAGAAGGAAATTTTTTTGAAGACTTCTTTAGGCCAGACCACCATAGCACAGCTGACAAAGCAATGGGGACTGAGTTACAGCACAAGAATGGGATTGAAGCAGGACAAAAAGCAAGAACAAAGCTGCCTCAGCTGGTTTTGCTGCCAGAGACAAATGGAAACATCTGTCTAGCCCATCTCCATTCTCAAGAGCGTGGCAGGCACATCAGGGATGGGGCAGGAGTAGGAGAAGTTCACAGTTTGTGGAGCTCTCTGTCCTCCCTACACCTAGACCTGCCCACTTAGCTTTGTGAAGGGCATTCACAGGAAGGACATCTGGCTCTCAGGGCCGCTGTGTCCCTTCTGTTACAAGGAAAGGGTCTCAGACAAATAAGCATTTTGAAATGTATGGAAAAGCCTGTCCTGCAACCCACCAGTTCCTGACACTAGGTAGCCTTGCCTTTTTACATATCCAAAGTCCTGTCAGAGAGATTTGTTCTAGCAGTTGTTTTGTGAAGAACGTTAAAGCCACATTTGAAGCACTCTTCCTTCTTTTATCTTTGTCACAAGTACACTGACATGAAATTAATCTCGTCTGAGAGTTTAAAGGGCTTAATTCCATATTCTTTTGTGACTGTTAAAAGAAAGAAGCATGAGGCAAATTTAACTATAATGTGAAGTTCAATTATTTCAATTACCACCTCCTGCCTAAATGAAGTCTGTTCCTTCAAAGACATCTGCAATTTTACACTCATTTGCTCTTAAAATAGCATTAATTATAACAGTTTCACTGGAAATTATAAAATAATACATGAAGAAATTGATTAATCACTTACATACATTAAAAAGTTGCATACAAGTTTAATTTATAAATTAGTTGTTTACCTTATATAATTAATCATGCAGCCAAACAAGTCTTAACAAGTATCTCATGAGCGTAACATGAAATTTGGTTTCTTTTTTTACACAGAGTGTAGAAGTTGTATGAATATGGGATCCCATTCTGGAGATCAATTCACCAAACATAATAAACAGGTATTAAGTAGTTGATAGTTACAAAAAAGGACAGTAAAGTTATATAATTTACAGGGGAAACTATCATAATATCACTGTAGTATTTTTTCTGGAATGAAGATTATAGGTTTTTGTGGGACTGTTTCTCTGGAATTTTGCTAGAGTGTGGATCAATGAAATGAAAGAACAAAGAGCAAACGAAAAAGACAAAAACTGGAGGAGAAGATAAGGCAATGAAAGATTGTTGCACACTAAAAAAAACAATGAAGTTACTGTAAAGCTGACAGTGGTGCTCCACAGAGCATCCTAGGACATCCACTGTAAAAAGCCTGGATAAAGACCCAGAAAGGAAGGAAGACAGGTCTTCCTTGCATTTTCTGTAGGAAAACAGTATTTAACAGTATCTAACAGTCTTTGTCAGTAAGGATTTTATTTCAGTTATGCCAAATGGTAGTGAATAAACACCTTACAGAGAAGAAAATATCTCCATGTATAGGTATACAGGAGTGACGTGAGTGTTAGTGTTCTGCTTTCAGGCTACCCTGTTATATGGTTGTTATTGAATTTAGTCAGAACAGAAGATAAACTGACACATTTCTGAGATACATTTTAAATCATAAAAATGTTTTGTGTCTAATTCTAGAAATGGTTTTCTGCTCCCAGAAAAGGCAAGAGTTATAATTTTGAATTGAATAAGCAATAAAGTAATTTCATTTCTCCTTCGACTGCCAGATTCCATTCTACCTTACCTATGGAAATCACCCTCTACGTATCCAGAGAGAAACGGAATGAAAGCTGTATAAATCCAGCAAGTACAATCTGAATATCAAAAACTTCATTCCTAGACTTCAGTCATAAAAACTAGTGGGCATTGACAACAAAATGATGCAAAGAACTTTTAATTTCTCTGCTCTTTTTACTGGGCTCCACAGCACAGACTGGCGCCACTTCTTTGCTGGGATCAAAGACACCCTTACTTGTTTTCAGAAAACTTCTGTGGAACATACTTAGTGGCTTCCCAAGCCACAGGCAGACCTCACTGATTCTGCATTATTACCTTATAAGACTGACTCAGGAAAACAGGGAAGAATACGATTTTATTTTTTTTTTTTTGCAAAATCATATTAATTTAGATCTAAGGATGGCGTTTGTCCTGATTCTGTAAATGGGTATGACCAGGTTTAACAGGATGAATAGTAATGGAACTAGACACTGAAATACTCTGCAAGACGTTGAAGAACCTGTTGTGCTAAGATTGTATTAAACACAATGGCATCATTCATCACAATCATATCCCAGATGACTGCTTACATCTAAAGCAAAAATACATACATTGATTTTATTCTTCATCTGTAAAAAAAGAAAAAAATCACAATTTTATTCGGAGCCACAGTCTCTGTGTTTAGTTACAAGTCAGTAACTTTCTGTAGGATACATGTAAGCAGGGACTGGACTTTAAAGAGCAATCCCTGAGTGCTGTCAGGAACATCATGGGCAAGAAATTGTACACACATAATAAGTCTGACTTAGAACAGCCAGCACCTCTTCCCTGTTGTTTCAAGAGGTTAACTAGTAAAGAAAGCAGAAAACCTTACCTTTGGAGACTCACTTTCTTATTATGAACTTGCTGAAACAGGAGATTTAGTGCACCAGGACCAGGAGATTACCCTTTCTGATTGAGAAGTGATTAATGAACGATATAAAAAGTGAGTGGAAGCACTGTTGAAATTTTTGCTTCTCAGAGATATTCTATCTGAATAATGATATTGCTAGATAATAAAAGGTGTTGGCTCCTTGTTCCTTTCAATCTCAGATTTTTTCAGAAGTAAATCTTATAAACAATAGCTTGCACTATCTGACCTCTGATCCTTCAATGCTTCTCTATCTGCATCTTCATTTGTTGTTCCTTCATGCTTCTTCTTAGCCATATGTATCACAGTTACTAAAATTCTGCAAGGGTGGCATGGTAAAAATACCTAGACAAACAGCCAGGGTATATTTAAACCTGAAATACTGCTATATTAAAAATGTAATTCTTTTGTTCTTAAGACATTATTTTCCTGCTTAATCAGACGTTGGCAGAAATAGACAATGATTCCAGAAAAAAGAAAAGAACACTTTATGCAAGAACATGCCATATTTTTTTCATCAATATTCTTTTACATATAGATGGTAGAATTGTGGGGGGGAAAAAAAATCTCAAATTCTTATCCCAAATCACCTTCATTCATTCTCCATGGTAATGTGAATAGTTCTTTGAATACCCTCAGTCATAGAACATAGTTTAAATAGTTTTAATATTTAAAAAGAACTTTCACAAATGGGGAAAAAGTCATAGAAGTTAGTGACAGTTTTATTTTCTGTTTTATTTTAAAGATATAAAAGATATGGCATATTCTTTTATTAGTTGACAGCCTTTAAAATTGCACTTACAAGCTCTACCAATGATATCAAAGTAACTATCATGCAGAAATTTTCTTTTCCTACATTGTTCTCATGAAAGAACACTAATTCCAAGTATGATTCTAGTCCATTTTAAGTCACACCTCTGAAATCATGAACAGAAATACTGTGGCCCCAATTCTGCTGATATTTTTCCCAAATCACCAGTTCTGCTCTCACTGAAAACAGTCATCTGGATTTTGCTGGCCAGTGAGGCTGGACAGAGGTCTCCCTTCCTTTACTGTAGCAGTACCATCTATGTGACAGTGAGTACAATGGGTCCCAGGATAAAAGAAGTGGCTTTCCTGGAAAATGGTCTTGTTACCTCATTCAGAGGTCAGATTAAATAGGAACTAGTGCCAGAGAAAGGCAAAATAGAAGATACACTATCTGAAGAGCCCAGCATTCATAGATACCTACTTTGTCATTTTTAACCCATGATCCAGTGGTGAATTCCCTGATATACTCATTTCAAAATGACCAGAGAATCATAGAATGGTTTGGCTTGGAAGGGACCTTAAAGATCATCTAGTTTCAACCCTTCTGCCATGGGCAGGGACACTTTCCACTAGACCAGGTTGCTCAAAGCCCCATCCAACCTGGCCCTGAACACTTCCAGGGATGGGGCATCCACAACTTCTCTGGGCATCCTGTTCTAGCAGCAGAGAATTTCTTCTAAATATCTTATATAAACCTGCCTCCTTTCACTTTGAATCCATTCCCCCTTGTCTTACCACTACATACCCTTGCAAATAGCCTCTCTCCATCTTTCTTATAGGCTCCCTTCAGGTACTGGAAGGATGCAATCAGATCATCCTGAAGCCTTCTCTTCTCAGCTACCTACCTGAACAGCAGCACAACATATACACAGTATTCAGCTTTTGCAGAGTGACGTGATGAGATGGGAAGGCACAGGAATGGGTGCCAACATGAGGCTGACTGTTAACATCATGTTTCAAAAGCATATTTCTCCAGGGGTGCTCCAGCACACACCAACAGACTTGGAGCAGAGACATTCCCAATAGGTATTCTTAGAGATTACTATTAACAAAAGGAATGGCGGACAAACTGTCCCAGTATCCCTGAGAAGACTTTGGTCTGAGGTGTACGCCAGAAGGCAAGCTAAGAGGAGTGAATGCCCACTTAGTGTGTGCACAGAATAGGACAGACTTCAAGGGAGAGGCAGGAGCTGGAAATACATGGCAATTATCAGGGAGCTCCTAACCTGCTAGATGGGACATCTGAGGCACCTAACAGTACCTATGGATCACGTAAGAAGAAATTTGACCTAAGATCAGGGCATGACTCATGGCAGAGGGAGGATAAGAGAGTGCAAGCAATGTTTTGTGCCTTCCTCTCCACTGTGTCACCATGGTACCCTGATGATATCCTCAAGAGGGGTCAAAGCGCTAGACAGCCTGGACAGGCCCCATGAGCAGTTCTGGAGTGCCTCTGACATGAATCAGTAGTTAGTAGTCTAACATATAGAGCATGTTATGATTATTCACAAGCAGAAAATACTGATGCCATCCAACATAACCCAAATCATTTCATAAATAAAAAGTAATTTTAAAAAAATTAAACACTGCTGAAAATGGACCAGACATATTGTGCATAATAACCCCATGTTTCAAAGTCCCCATACAGATTCCAGGCCTTCCTCAAGAAAAGTGGGTACAGATTCTCATTTCAAGTTGTCTAGAGAAGTCTAACCATTAGGCTGGTCTGTAATAGGGTAAGCACCACATCTGTGCTGTTAGAGAGCATTGACATAGAGTCATTCAAGAAGCACAGTGGTTAACCAGTATTCCCACTCACTTCTTAGGTTTCAAAGACAATGAGACAGGAGGTTCAGAGGGAAAATTATTCAAACTCAATAATTTTATATGCAGTTTTTATATATTTTATATGCAGTATTTGCATTCATCTAGCTCAATTTGTGGCTTTTTTTGAGATTGGCTTAAAATAACCCTAATTTTTTAATTGCTCAAGTAGAGACCTAGCCACCTGTTGATGCTGCTGGGCTCAAAACTTAGGTTAGGCACTGCAATATTTAAGAGTAACTTCAGTAGGCAGAAGGCATTTTAGGCATAGCTCTTTTTTAACTCAGTACTTTATCAACAAAATATCAGCACTAGTATTAATTCCAGAGGTGATCATTAGCTGAGGAACAACCAGATAATAGGAAAATGAGGCTAAAAGACCTCTTTAAATAAATATGCATATTTTTTGACAGGTACATATACATATTTAATTCACCTGGTCTCATCTTTACTATTTTATAATCCTGGGTGATTCAAATGGGATTTAAATCCAGGTATCCCGCTCCCTGCAAATATCTGTTATGATACTTTTCCTGCTGACCTTTCTGTCAAGAGAGATGTTGACATTTTTTAAAGATGCAATTGACCCTCAAAAAAGCATCTCTTATTATGCCAATATAAAGCAAGTAGATTTGTTCCCACACTTAATTTCTGTCCTAGGAAAAGAACAATTAATGCCATTAATATCTAGGTGAGACATTTGGTAAAATAATTATTAAAAATGTTACTGAATTCCTTCTGCAACCTAATAGCAGATGCCTCAGAAATGGTCTATCATGACACATTACAGGAGAGCATCACTTCAGTCAAGAAGGGTTTCAGTTGCTTTAGTAAGGTCTTTCAGCAGACAGCAAAAGCTTCCTTGAGAAAGGAAAAAGAAATATAAATAAAATACATATATGTGTATTATGTACATGTATCATTATGTGAACATAAATAATACACATAAACTAAATGCCTTTTGGCACAGCTTCCTGCCTTCTAGCCTAGTTCAGAACAAGAGAATCAGAGCTAAGAAGGAAAAGACATACAGTCAGACGTGTCTTCCAGATGAACTGCAGAACAGAATATATATATCTCTATACATCTTTCTATTGTTTGTAAAATAATTAAAATGGGAAGCTAAGCAACAACTTTCTTGCAATTGTATTTTCTGTACAATCACCTTTTTCTGTATTTTGCTCAGTAGGAAAAAAAAAACCCTTGCAATGCTTTTCACTGACTCCTTTTATATAACCATCCAGTTTCATACATTTTTCCAGTTTCTTTTTGTCTTTGCTATTGCAGGTTTTCAGCATCTCCTCCAAGGCAAAGGAAAACTAAACTAAATTATAATGAAAGAACAATACCATACCACTGCTGGTGAGCAGATTAGAAAAAGCAGAAACCAGCAATATGTTAAAAATATTCTGCAGGTATTTTCTGTTTCCATATATTTCTGAGCTAAATTCAGTTGTAGATACATTTCTGCAGAGTATAAGAAAACAGTGTTAATATTCTACACTATAACTATTTACAGATATTATGTCTTTCTACACATATTTAATTTCAGCTCTGCTTTGTCTTTACCTCAGTGAAGTCTTTGAAAAAAAGCAGCTGTATGGAGAGATCTTGCCAGCCAGCAAAGCCACACAGATTCTTGGTTAGGTAAAAAACATGTTCGAACACAGAATTAAATAAAAGGCTTTTTAGCCCAACATACTCTATCTGCCCATAGGACAGTGACTGTGCCTAAGAAAAGAATACAAGGTGACTACAAATTGATCTTTTCCCTGTTGGATTCTCCAGCTTCCTGAAAAGAGCATGTTGAGGGACTTCTTCAGCCAGAAGCCGTAGACAGATTATCAGATTTAACAGTTACTTCATAAATTCATAACTGGTACTAAAAACTGTACAGTATTAGGCCTGCACAGTATCCCAGTAAATAAAAAAGTTTAATTAAGTTTGATCAGCAGTTCTTCTATTTGTTTTGAGCATGATGTCTGATGATTTCACTTGATATCCCTTTCTGCTTATGTGAAATAAAGAGGAAGTATTCCAAGGTATTATTTTTACAGGTTGTGAGATCATAATATTTTGTGTATTCTCATACAGCACCAATCCTGTGCCTCTGACCATTTCATTATCCCTCCTTGTTTCTTTTGTTCTATGTCTGGAGTGAGCAGAGCTTCACTCAGCACATGCAGATGGAGGACACCCTGGTACAGGCAGCCAAAGATGGCAAAACTGTGGTTTCAGCCACTCTACTAAGCAACAACATTTGTAATTCTAACCTTCACCTCAAATGGGCTTAAGTATAAATTTCACACATAAAGTGCGTAAATAATAGATTTTAAGGCAGAGAAATGAACTGCATAATCAAATAATAGACACTAAAATTCAGTTTTCTCCCTACCTCTAAGTTATAAAAACATACTTATGATTTTCAGGTTTATTGTTTTAACTCTTAATTTCAGAATATTCAGAAATCCCAGGTTTTGTTTGCTTATTTTTAAGTAAACATCTTTTTCTAATTAATCCTGCCATGTCCCTAGTTGATCCAAGTTTATTTGAGAAGCTGGGTTCTCTCACAGGATTAGAGTGTAATATCAAGACCCCAAGAATCTGCCTTTCAAGCAACAGCAGAAGGACAATTTATATTAAGCTGTATCTAGGAGCAAAGATTCCTCGTCCAAATACACATTTCTTTAATAAGCACAAGCAGAACACAACAAGAAGTGGCTTTTTTCTGACTTTTTTCTTGCAGTGAATGTTCTTCTAATGTATAAAATTTGCCCCCAAAAAAAGATTAACTCTCAACAGTACTTGACCTTCAGTAAAAACGTGTAACTTAGCTGTTAATGTCTCTACCATATATACTAAATAGCTTCACAGACGAACAAATTTAACAAGACTTCAACAGCAAGCCACTAAACAAAATAGAAGCTGCCTGATCTTTTATGAGATGAGAGTGGTATGTGCCTCTGTGTTTTCTTGAAAAAGTTAAATATATTCAAGAGAATGCTTTCAAATCTTTTTCTATTAAATACCACGTTGATCTCCTATTACTTTCAAAGCAAGTCCATTGAAGTTCAGAATCACTCGTATCTAGCAGATAATAACATCGCTGCTTCTACTGTGAACCCTGACACAGAGCAGTTTACACATGAAAGGCAGAAAATCCTCGGGGTTGATTCTTATTATCTACAGTTTACAATTTGTAAGCTATACCGAGTGTAAGGACTTGAAAATAAAAATACAGTACAATGCCAGTGTAAGAAACCATTGAGAACCTCCTTCTCTCTTAACATTTTCAAAATGTCTTTGGATACAAATAACTGTTGGAGAGAACTAAAACTATGCTTTTACCATCTTGAGAGGGTAACAGTGGGATTTTCTCAATTCTCAGGTTGCAACTAAGTGACTGAGATAAACACATTTATTACTCTTTTTCAATAAGCTTCCACTATAAAAAGGCCTGAAGTATAGCTTCTATCATTTTACTACACAGAATTTCAATATAAATTCCTTCTAACATGCCCACGATTAGTGCAAATTCAAATATATTTCATAGTTGTGTCATTTAATAACCTTTTGAAAATCATTCCTTCACATCTAACACAGATTAATTATTACCAAATAATAAAATATGGGTCCTAATGAAAAATATATGCTCTATGATATTGTCCTGGAACTGAAAAATTTGAAAGACACAACCTATCTCATTTCTTCCTTTCCTTTGCTATATACCAGAAATAATTCATCAACATATCGCTTCTCTGATGGCTTTGAAAATATGGCCATAGAAGGGCTCAATCAAGAGGTAAACAATGACAAGTTCAACATTACTCAGAGAACTGGGAGCTAGTCCTAACCGGAAAATAGCAGTCAATAGTGCTAAGCAATTATGAAAGAAAAACGTAAGCTTATTGCATTGAGAGGAAGCCATAAAATTGATGTTTCTGTAAAAACACAACCACCACCACTGCCAAACAAAACAGTTACTCTGAATTTAGAAATTCTGCAGAATTTTTTTACAGATTTGTCTACCTTATGCAGTGGTTAGGTCTGGGACATAGCAAAGCGCTTTACCACTATTACTTTGTGATACTGACTTTAGAAAAGACCTTTCCCTAGACAGTGACTTGGCTTCTTTCTGTACTAGCAAAAAGAAAGGGGAAAAAATAATTATTAAATATTAAATTTAGGAATGTTTTCCAAAACTTCTAGGGATTAGATGTAGTTAGGTTAGTGTAGTTAGTGGTGTAGGTTGAATGCTGATTGAGTATTTCAGCTTCATGGGATGAAAAGTGTGAAGTGCAGGATCTGTTCCCCACTAGGCTGGTGTACTCAGCTATACAGGCATATGTAAGCTCGGTCTGCCACTAAATGCATCAGGCATTCTGTTTGTGTTCAGCACTTGTGTGACTAGGTGCAGCATACTGGGTCCTGTTCTGGGCTCCCAAGGTACAAGAAAAACATTAAAACACTAGAGCAAGTTCCATGAGAGCCACCAGGATGGTCAAGTACCAGAGCACAAGATACATAGGAAAACAACTGAGAGAAATGACTTTGTACAGCCTTAGGAAGAGCAGGTGCAGAGCAGGTTTCTGAATGCTGGTCTTATATTTGGGCCTGCAATATGAAGGCTTTCCCATATCAGTCAAAGGAATCTGCTTATAAAATAGCTAAGTTTTCCTTCTTTGGTAAGAAAAACTTTAACTGCATTTGCAGTACGAGTGACATCACTTTAAACGTCAGCTGACAGGCCTACAAAAATGGCTGTATCTTACTGCAGTTATTTTGGTATATCCGAGTGGAGGAAGACAACTTTTCAATCAGTTATAAATGTTTCAAGAAGACTCCAGTCTCTCCCTGGTATTTCAATCTGTGCATTCTTCAAACCACTTCGTATGTGGGAGAACACAACTAAATCTATATTTCTCATCCAGAAAGATGAAAAAATGTTTACTTTGAATAGCCTAGGAATGACTTTATCATTTATTTAAATGCTGTTCAAGATCCATAGACATAACAAACATCTGTCATTTCAGAGTATGATCTCATTCAACAGTTCAGTTACTGAAGCTTTTAATAGATATTAACCATGAAACAAATTGATATATCTCTTCAGCTTATGCAATCTCTTCAATTATACATATCCTCAATTTATACATCTACTATCACTTTTAAGGGAAATAATGATCCTAATTCGGCTCCCACTTGCATAAGCTCTAACAGCTACGAACATATTGAAGTTTCATAATTTATTTAACCAACATAGTTAAGAATACAAGGTCTGATGCAGGGAGGCACCATTATGTAAATGTGATCTGCAGTGATACAAAAAAAAATTGCCTGATAGAAATACTTTAAAAAGTAGAATTACTATATAGGTTCTCTGCAGGCATCCTTCAGAGCATATCCATGGCTTGGGATGTAGCCATCAAGTTAAATGATTTCTTCTCCTGAGACAATGGCATACTACTAAAATTTTGTCACATCTATACATCTCAGTCTCTATGTCCCTTTTGTCTATTTTATGAACTTAAACTCGAGAAAAGAACAATAATTTCCAAATCATCACCTAAACCAAACTGGAATCTCCTAGCAGTAGTCCTTGCCATACCCCAGAGAAATGTCTCATGATCTCAGTCTTTCACAACACCCAAATATAAGAAATGCTAAACAACAGTGTTATTTAAATGTTCATTTACGTATCTGAGGATTTAAATGTGTTGCCCCTAAAGAGAAAGCAAGAAAAAAGAAAGGCAGAAGACAAACGACAACCAGACTTGACAAATTTCTTCTTCAATGACAGAGATCTCACATAAAACCCCCACAGAAACACAGAATCTGCCAAGTAGGAAGGGACCCACAAGGATCATTGAGTCCAACACTTGGCCCTGCACAGGACCCTCCCCAAGAGTCACACCATGTGCCCAAGAATATTGTCCTCACCACAACATTATCTTTCAAATTAAAAGGAAATTCCAATCACATTTCTTTTAGTCATCTTAGTGAGTTAGAATTTGCTTTCTTGGTTAAACAAGGTGATTGCATTGACCAAAACTACACTTTCTATATACAACTGCATAAAGAAACTTTACTCATAGAACCTTTACTGTAAAATTATCAAAAAGGTGTTTTTAAAATGTAATTCTGAGGAAACAAAATGTGGATAAGTATTTCACAAAACTCCCAGTTTTCCCAGATGTGAAAATGTTTCCAGTTACCTTTAATGACTAGAAAGTGTGCAATGCAAGAAAATAAACAACCTGAAGCCAAGGGCTTTTCAATGGAAAACAATTTCTTGAAACAATTTCAAGAAATTATTAAAATCACACCTACTTGTACTAGAATAGAAATATTTGCATATTGAATTGTCCTTCAATGGCATGAAAAGGGTAGCTAATATATGTATATAGTCTTTATATGTTACTGAGAAACTCTAATTACAAGAAAAATATGTAGACTTCTTATAAATCTAAGAGATGAGAAGTTTATCATAACAGACAGATTACTTACAAGTCATATTATAGCTTAAACATTATAGAAGTTCAGACTAAATGGGTTACCAAGTAACCCAGTTGGACCAGTGTCTAAGTACTTTTTCAAAGCCTTAGTGTTTCCTCCAGCTACTCCCCTGCTACAGCAGATTGGAAAACCAATAGTTTCTTATAGAGCTAGACATGATCCAGTTGAAAATGGTGCCAGTGTTATTTCTCTGTGAGGAACTCAAGTGAAGCCAGAGTGCTGTAGAGTCTTAATTCCCCTCAGGATGTGGCCTACAAAATGTTAGAAACGCCAACAAGTATAATTAAATCAATATTAATCCCTGCAAAAAAAGATGGAACTAAGGCACTTATTTCCCAGATACTTTCAAGAGAGGTAATTAACTCACCATATCAACCTATGGTGGAAAGGAAACATCACTGTTAGTGCTCTCCTGAGGTAAGGGAATAAGTCAAGTTAAGACTACAAAGTTCTCCAGGCCTATCAGATTCAAGAAGATTCATTTTAAAATAGCAAGAACAATACCAACAGAATCTATTGAATGTATTTTATTCCAGCAAAGCTTCACATAATTACTTGTACCTATTAATTCAACAGAGAAAAGAAGGCTCAAGAGGCATCTTACTGTTGTCTACAACTATCTGCTGGAAGTGTATAGAAAGAACAAAAACAGAAGGTGATGGTAAAGAATGAGAGACAACAGGCAAAAACTGCAGCAAGAGAAACTCCAACAAGATATTGGGGAAAAAAAAATCACCACAAAGGTAGTTAAGTCCTAGGAGAAGTTGAGATCTCAGAGAGATTGTGGAATCTCCATCCGTGGAGATATCCAAAACTTCACTGGTCCATACTGTATCTGTTTTGATGGGAGGGCTGGATCAAATAACCTTTAGAGACCTCTCACAACCCCCATCATTCTGCAATTCTGTTCAAACATGTACCAGAGTTAAAGTATTAAAGCATTTCAAATACCACACCAGAACTCAATGTGGCAGATTTCCACATAACAACAATCACAGCGCGTACATAAAGATAGATAAAACCATAACAGGTATTGCTCATTCATACTTTGATGATCCTTGTGGGTCCCTTCCAGCTCAGGATATTCTATGATTCTATGATTAAACCTTTATTTGTACTGAGAAAGAAAATACTTAAGCATTGTCCTAAGTAATTTATGCTTATAGCTAAAGCTGCAGCTATATAAGGAGTGTATTTATTACATTTATACTGATTAATATATTTTAAGATCATGTCCTGTTCTTAAAGTGCTGTAAATATCTAAAAGAGATCTTATTTTTTTAGGATAAAGGAAACTTACAAGGAAAGTCTTCATAAAGACTTACAAGGAAAATAGTTCAACAGATCTCACATGGTGTCTTACAGCTCTTTCATTGCAGCCCTCCCAATTTGACTAACTCAGAACATTTATAAGGTTTTGACAATGATAAAAAGCTCAAAATGATAGCGATATTTGCATCTGATACCATTTCTGTTCATGAAATTGGATGTAAATTCTAAAATCTTATTAAAGCAAGAGGTCACTTGATTATGAGATAGAAGAGTAAGATGCATATTCTCAAATGTGTGGGAGTGTAAGAGATTCCTAGGCAACATATCCTACTTTAGGTGGTAGCAGAGGAAGCAAATAAATTAGCAATATTTAGAAAGTGGAAGCTTTCCTCTTACTTTAACTATTTCAAACTTACCCACTTCCAAGCGATGGACCATGAATGGAAAGATGACACAAAGAACGAAACAAAATTAGAGATTATTTTCCGATTTTATTTACAACTGTAAATACAGATACCTCTAGGAAAAAATCCTTTTGAGTCCATGGGAATACTCTATCCTGAGGTTTCTAGATCTAATTTTAGCTTTTGCTGGATACAGAGCAAGGAACACAGTTCATATACACATACAGGTGTCCACCTTTTCAACCAAACTAATGGTCCATCAGTCTGCCTCCAAGAACAGTTATTTATATTCTTCCTTCTAAGAACTAGCCTTTGACCCTCCAGCTTCTCTGCACTAACTGTGGTATGAGAAGTATCGACAACTCTATCCAGATACAAGATGTCTAGCCTGCTTTTCAATGAACACATCCATTTAAGACATGAGACTTGGTGATATTCTGTGTGTTTCAGTAATATGGACAGAACGACCCAGTAATGGCAAGCACAAGTTCTACAATAAATCTGTGTTGCTCTGCGGACTGTCTGGGCATGCTCCAACCTCTTAACTGAAGTAGAAGTAGCTATTGTAGCTAAATTTAAATCACTGGTGTTCAGTCCAATACATTCATTTCATCATTATTGCCAACTGAAACCTGGTTAGCAGTCCCCAGTAACACTGTATGAGGGAGTTGCTGCCAGCCTGCCTCCAGATTCTCAAGTGCTTCTGTCCAAACACATTGGAGAAGACCTGGAGCATTTACATCAATGCACCTTACATAATTGTTCCCAGACATCTATCCCAACAGCACGCAGCAGCAAGAATTCTTATGCACCGAGCCATGCTAAAAACAGCACTTCTTCCAGTTGATCAAGCTGTGCCCTTGATGATAAGTGATTTATGAAAGGCACCCATACACCCCTGAATTCTACAACCTTCTTAAGACTCAACCCATTTCACATCAGATTTTTTGCCTAGTGACACCCATTTCAGCATTGACCAGGGCCAGTATTGTGGCCTCTGAAAGGGTACACACAGGTTACTGCTAGAATTTCCGTCCAAAGCTAGCCTGTGGAAGCACCTCAGCAACAGCCCGCAGAATGTTTCTGCCACATCATGGTGTCAGGTCTCAGGCCTAAAACTACCCAGAATTACCTGCCTGGCCTCCACAGCTGGTGCTCCAGAAGGTCACAGGTTGACAGATCTGTCCATCTTGTACAGATGTTTTGGATGCCTTTGGGCACCTCCTGTGATACAAGATATATATGGAGCAACCGAATCAAGCCCGAGGGATTTTCTTAATTATCAAATGAATTTTTCTGACACTGCTTACTAGATCTCCATTGATGCTGTCTTATGCACTTATCTCCATGTAGAACCCTACACAGAGAAACCTGAATTTTTATGCTTTACTCTCAATTTGAATCCTGTGCTTAAGCATGAAGGTAGCCTTGGCCATTTAAAAAAAAAAAAAATAGAAGTGAAAGACCGTAAAAAAAATTTAGGAGGTTCAGAAAGTTCTGTGGACAAATACTACAATTACTAATACCACTGCTATTACTTACTCTATTTTTGTACTTTGTCCTTTAATATTTGCCATTCATTGCATTAGTGATAAGAAATAGAGATATAAAAAAAAAATTTATCCTGATCCATTGTCTATTTATATCTTTCTTGGGTTTTTATGAAGAAATGTTGAAAATTGAAAATATATCCACATACTGTAGTTTTTATTTTGAATATGATAGCTTTATAATGTAAACAAATTACTTCTTTTAAAACAGAATATTGGATATAAGTTTTCATTAGAAATTTAAGTTACTGATCTGTCCTTCTTTAATAAAAATTTTAAAGAAACATTAAAGATCAAGCAGATTTCCCCACTTAAACAATGCAGTCTCCATTACATATATATATATATAATTATATATACTACACATAGTAGTTGTTATTCATGAGGGGTACTAGAACAATTAATCCTATTAATTTAAAAAAAAAGAAAAATAATAAAGAGAACTGAAACTCTTCAGAATTCCTTCAAATTGCTCTACTAGCTTATAGAAATGATAGAAGTTAACCAGTCATATAAAATAATTTTCAAAATGAACTTCTATGCACAGATAAAAGTCCTTTCTTGAATTTTATTTTCATCAGATGCCTCATCAGAGATACTACCAGTATTTTATTATTTGTCTCATTTGGGAGGTACAATTGAGGATCAAAATCAAATCTGCAGGATGAGCAGAAAACTTGTTTCAGAGGAATTTGACACTTTTAAATCAATCAATATTCATGGTGTCTCTTTAAGCATTAAAAATCTTTGCCATCTTAAACGCTAATTTGATTTAATTAATAATGCTCTGTACCTATTATGTCACCTTCCCACTAAGGGTTTCAAGATACAAGCATCCATAAATTAAACCTCAAAAAATCATCTTTACATTGAATTATTTTGATGGGAAAAACTAAACTAAAAAAAAAAAAAAACGAAAGGGAAGAGAGGGAAAGGAGGAAAAAAAGGGGAAAGAGGGG